>RCWM02000620.1:0-50000 GCA_003667255.2 Euschistus heros | reverse complement strand
AATCATCGGCATAGAAGTGGGAGGAACAATGTTTGATGAGGGGATAAAGGTCATTAATTTATGCGCTAAATAGTGAGGGTGATATTGAGGAGCCCTGAACTACACCAGAGTTGATTGGAAGAGGAGAGGAAGGCGGAAGGTTGAGGATTTGGACTACTTGAGTGCGGTCAGAAATAAATGATTGGATCCATCTAATCGCACTATTGGAAAAGGAAAAGTTGGATACTTTAGAGTGATCGATGGTGTTGAAGGCTTTACTGAAATCAAGGAGAATGAGAATGGTAATTTTGTGATGGTCCATGGCAAGGTGGATATCTGAAGTAATTTTTGCAAGGACTGATTGAGTGAAAATAGCCAGTCCTAAACCCAGACTGAAAAAGGATTAAGGCGTTGCTCAAGGAAAGAGGATATCTGGACTTGAGTTGGGTGTTCTAAGGGGTTTGGAAAGGTTAGATAATTGGGAGATGGGTCGGAAGTCTTTTTCGGAGGATGGGTTAGGGACTTTATTTAAGGGAAGGACGCGAGATTTTTTCCAGGCAGATGGAAATATTGAGTTCTGCAGGGAGAAGTTATAGATGTGGAGTAGAGGTGCTAGGATTATTGGAAGACACAACTTAATAAAAACTTGCTGGGATTCCATCAGGTCCCAAAGATTTAGAACGGGATGTTCATCACAGCTTCTATTAGCTGGGAGGGCTCGATATAGGAAAGGAAGAATTTATCAGGATCAAAGTCATTATTATTCGGGTTGTAAGTGCTAGATGAGTTTCTTTTTTTCTCTAAAACTAAGCAAAAAACGAGCAAATCTCTAAAGGACTTTTGTTGTCTTAGTTTTTCGGTCCCCTATAAGTTCCTGAAAGTTTTGCCATTTAAATTCGGGTCACCCTGTATATATATATATATATATATAGATATATATAATATATATATATATAATATATATATATATATATAGATATATATATGTATATATAATACATACATATATATATATATATATATATATATATATATATATATATATATATATATATATATGTATGCTATGTAATTTTTCTTGATATAAATCAATATTATTAAATATATTATTTATTTTGAAGAGAAAAGATTTGACCCGGTCGGGATTCGAACCCAAGTTTCCACCTCTCTAGCGTGGCGCCTTATCCAACTAGGCCACCGGGGTCGCATCCGAACCAGGCAAATCCTCTCTCTTCAGTGATCCATAACCCCCGGGCACTCGCAAATGAACATTCATCCCCGGAATCACATCGCGATTTGCAAGTGCCCGGGGGTTATGGATCACTGAAGAGAGAGGATTTGCCTCGTTCGGATGCGACCCGGTGGCCTAGTTGGATAAGGCGCCACGCTAGAGAGGTGGAAACTTGGGTTCGAATCCCGACCGGGTCAAATCTTTTCTCTTCAAAAATAAAATAATATATATATATATATATATATATATATATATATATATATATATATATATATACATATATACAGGGTAATATGTATATATGCAAATATAAAATTAATAAAAAAGATTTGATGCAAAATCTTGAAGAAAAAAACGGGAGCTCATCAAATCTGTTATAGAAAATATATATATATATATATATATATAAGTTAGCAACTGTCACAAATAAAACTTAAAAAAAAAGAAAAGGTAATAAGAAACGCACGCTAAATAGACTGAATATCAACTGACTTTATTGGCTCAGTAATGCTACATTTATAGTATTTGCTGTGTTTACAAGATTAGAAATAGGATTAAGGCTGATACTGCTATGCTTTGGCCCTTAACTCCCCCCTACCAGTTTATGGACATTCCCCATAAACTATATAATTTGGTCACTTAATACCAGAAAGGTATTACGTGGTTCTTTGATTAATCCTAACTTGGTTAACGGCCGAAGCACACAGATAACAATACCTCTGGCATCATAATTCCTAAGTTTAACAAAAATAGAAATAAATCTTTATTTACAATTAACTCAAATCTTAAATCTAACTTATACTAGGTATTCACAAAAACAAAACAAAAAAAAAAAATACAAAAATAAAACAAACACTTTTTCATTAAAACCACACACACATTTATAATAAGCTAACTAAATCTATAACTGCTATATACAAAATATCACTAACAACAACAAACAAAAAAAAAACAAAAAAAAAAAAAATCCTCGAAACCAACATAATTATTCTCTATATTTACAGCATCTACCATTACTGCTACTGTACATTTCTCCACTTAAAAATAAAAACTGACTCTATGAAGGGCATTCCTCAAAAATATAAAAAAAAAAAAAAATAAAAACACATCCAGTTACATAAAAGAATAAAACTTTTCTGCAACGGGCCACTCCAGAACTCAAGAGATAATCTGCTCCTCAATAGGGAGTCGCAATTGTTCAATATGAACATTACGTCTCTTCCTCGGTTCCTTAACACTCTGAATGGTGATTATATTATGCTCGCGTATGGCAATCACTCTAAATGGACCCTCGTAGCGGAGTAACTCTTTGCCTCGGTTAGAACTTTTCTTGCGGTATACTACCGCCCCGATTTTTAGTTTCCCCGTGACCTCGCGGACTTTTAAATTATCTCTTTCCACCCTTGCTTCTTTTCCCTAACGATTCGTCCCCGAGATTTCTCCCACAACTTTCCCAGTGCCGCCCGCCTGGCCAGTACCAAATTCACCTCCTCCTCGTTCGCTGTGTCCCTAATATTTCTGCGTCGCTCCTGGAGCCCAAAAATGATTTCAAAGGGCGAGAATCCGGTTACCGCGTGAATAGAACTATTATATGCGGCAATCGCTTTTTCCATCCCTACATCGGGTTCCAAGCCTTTTTCCGTCTGATATATTCTGAGGTGGTCACTCAGCGTCCCATGGAGTCTTTCGATCCCGCCTCTACTCTTGGGATGTCCCGGGGTGTTGATATGCCAATGGATATCAAGTTCTTTAGCTTCTGCCCTAATTTGCGAGTTATCGAATTCTAACCCTCCATCGGAGGAAATTCGTTCCGGTACTCCGTAGAAACGGAACCATGTTCGTAGGGCCCCTAATACTGCCTCTGCTGATTTTTCCTTTACCAAATGTGCCTGACCTAACTTACTGAATGTATCTACCATGGTCACCCATTTATAACCCCGCCATGTAAATGTATCGATTTGTAGATCCGTTAAAGGTGTCGCAGCCGTGGGTGTTTCTTCTTGGACCCATCCCGGGGGGTGTCTATCGTATTTTGTGGTGAGACAAATTTCACATGTCCCTATCACTTCGCGGACCGTCCGTTTCATCCCCCACCAAAAATACCGCCGTTTCAACGCTTGTACCGTTTCCTGAACACCCCGGTGATTTGTCTTGCCTTGATGGTACGCAAGAGTTATTTCCTTCTGCTTCCCCACATCTTGCACCGTTTCTACTGAACGGGTGCATCTGATGAATGTACGGTCCATCCCTAATTTCTCTGATCGCCATAGTCGCTTGATCTTTTCCCGGACCGTAGAATTACCTACATATAGATGGTAAGTTCTGCCCGGTTTGGACGCATCTTTCAGAGCCCTACAAATGACCTCTTCGCTAACTCCCGGTTGAGACAGTATAGTCGTTATGTCGCTCCTTCCGTACCGTGAATACTCTATTTTTAGCAGCCCCTCTGTTCTCGTTTTCCAAATAATCTGCCGTTGTTTATCATTTATAATCTCCTCTACTTCCTCCATTTCCACGGGCCGGTCGTCGGCGGAACTATCCTCCTCTTGAGACTCCCCTCGCTGGTCCTCACTTGGTATACTTTCCCCGTCTTCTCTCGGTGTCCATTCTTGCAAGAATTGCCGGATATCCCCGGATGGTCCTGCCCTGTCTTCTTCCACTGCATTTACCATGATTGCCCTGGATAACCAATCCGCTACTATATTTTCCTTCCCCGGCTTATAAACAATTTCCAGATTATACTGGGACAACAGTTCTTTCCACCGAGTAACTCGAGCGGAAGACTCCTTCAATTTCCCGATCCACTGCAGAGGCCGATGGTCTGTGTGGACTTTAAACTTTCTCCCAAACACATAGGGTCTAAAGTGGTCTACCGCCCAAACGATCCCTAACAGTTCCCTCTCGAGCGCGCTATACCGAGTCTCGGCGTCCGATAAACGCCTGCTTGCATACGCAACGGGTCTATCCCCACCATCTCCTTCCTGGGACAACACTGCTCCCAAAGCGTATTCGCTTGCGTCTGTGGTGATAGAAAACTGTTTCCCGAAGTCCGGAAACGCCAGCACTGGCTCTTCCTGTAACCGAGCCATACACCTGCGGATATTGTTCTCCATCTCGGGGGTTACGAAAATTTTTCTTCCTTTTTTCAGCAGATTATTGAGGGGCACCAAATATTCCGCCATTTCTGGAACGAATCTGCGGTAATAATTCAACGACCCCAGTAACCGTCTTATCCCTTTTACATCCTTAGGCACGGCCATTCTCGCAATTGCTTCTACTTTCGACTTGTCCGGCTTGACTCCGTCTTTTGAAATGGTGTGACCCAAAAAACTTATTTCGTTTTGACCTAACCGCGACTTTTCGTCTGATAATTTTAGGCCGAATTCCCTGATCCTGTCAAACACACTCCTTAAATGTCCTACATGCTGCTCTTCCGTCTTACTGAATACCAGCAAATCGTCCATGTATATTTGACACACATCTTCATCTATGCCTCTTAAAAATTCGTCCATCAACCTTTGAAATGTGATGGGCGCATTCTTTAATCCAAAGGGCATCCTAGTAAATTCATAATGCCCTCTTTCGAAAGTAAAGGCCGTTTTCGGTTGATCTCTGGGATGCATTTTGATTTGATGGTACCCTGCTTTTAAATCGAGCGTGCTGAACACTGTCGCCCCGCTTAGTCTATCGAGAATGTCTTCAAATCTAGGGATCGGATACTTTTCATCCTTGGTATTATCGTTTAGTTTCCGATAATCGATGACTACTCGATATTTTTCTTCACCTGGCGCGCTCTTCTTTTTCACGGCCCAGAGGGGACTATTGTACGGTGACGTGCTGTCTATTATGATCCCTTGCTTCCTCAGATTCTCTATTTCCTTCCTAATATGATCCCTTAATGCCTGCGGGTATCTTCTCTCTTTCACGTACGTTATGCGTTCCTCTTTGAGTGGAATTTCGTGTTCAGTTTCCCCTGTTACCCCTAATTTCTCACCCTCCCTGTGAAAGATATCTCGGTAATCCCTACGTAACCTTACTTTCCAGTCCTCCGCTTTATTCACCGCCCCTATTCGAACTTCGCTTTCCCGTGTGCTCCCATGGCATCGGTACTTCTTACATCCTATTCGGATAGTCCAGCGCCCCTGTTTGCTCCTTATACTCGCCCCTACTTTCTCGAATAAGTCGCAACCCAGGATTCCATCATACCCTCGCATTACCTCACCTATGATGTGGACTCTTAAATTCCCTCCCGAATTTGACCACCTCTCTAATCCTAACTTTGCTTCCCCCTCTACTTCACAAGGGCCACCCAGAGTGATTAGCTTACAGTTACATACCTCCGTCTGGAGTGCCCCTTTGCCGCTGCATAGCCTCTCCGCTGCTTCCCGGCTCAGGATGGTGTTAGAGCTCCCCGTGTCCACCAGGCAGCGTACTCCTCGCTCCACCCTGATGATCGGCAGACCGCCACGCTCCTTCCGTATGCTGCAGTTAGTTAGGAAGCGGCTGCCACTCTGCTGGCACCCTCCTCAGGCCTCCACTCGATCCTTTCTCCTTACAGTCACTCGTCCTCGTCTAACTCCTCTGCTGACTCCCTCTCCTTCACTCCCGCTGCTTATCGATTCTTCCTCTTCCCTTTCGGTGTCCGAGGTTTCGGATGCTCCTCCTGATTCCGGCGTCCTCCTGGTTCTCACCTTCTGGGTATTAACCTCCATTGGCTCGCCTCTAGACACCTCTCTCCTGCGGTACATATACGGGCATTGTCTCGCTATGTGTCCTTCTACCCCGCACTCGAAGCATTTCGTGCGGGGGCATTGAGCTACTAGATGCCCGGCTTTTCCACAACCGTGGCATTTCCTGTCTTCCTTCTTGCCGGTGCCTCTTGGTCTTGGTCGGCCCGATCTTCTCTCGCCACCCTCCTTTGCCTTGTATTCAAACTCCTTTCTCCTGTTTCCGGCGGGCCCAAATCCTGATCGCCTATAGGTCACTCTGTTCCAGCCCGTTTCCTCCACTTCCATGCGAGTTTCCTCTTCCCTCGCGCTGGAGTCCACCATTTCTTGAGCGCATTCAACGAATGTGCGGTCTTTCGGCAACCCTTCCTTCTTCCCGGTTTCTCTGGCAAGTTGGACTTTTAGTATCGTAGACAAAAAGGCCATTCTAGCTTCTGCCTCCGCTACACTGATCGTCTCTCTTAATTTCTCAGTGATGCGATTAAATCGTGCCAGAAGCGCCGCTGCATACTGACCAGTGGTCTGCCTAGGTTGCCTCGCTTCTCTAAACATTTGGAAGATATCTTCTTCTGGGGTCCACCTACCCCCTCCAAATGCCTTCTTCAACCTCTCTTTCACTATTAGCCATGGGGTTTCTTCGTCCGCCTGGATCTGATTGAGCACACTCCTTTTCACTCTGCACACCAGAGCTGCCTTCAGTGACTCGGCATCTCCAGAATCTAATAGGTTCTCTGCGGTCTTTGCCTCTATTCTCGCCATCAGGCGATCCCCTCCTTTTAGAAAATGGTTTAATTCACCTACCTCCCCTGTGAATTTTTCCAAGTCCGAAATGGCCTTTCGGAGGTCCTGTGACGTGGCCGTTCTGATTTTCATCCATTCCAGGACGTTAGCGTGGGCCGCTGCTAAAGTTCCTTCCGGTAATGGTGGCATCTCTGATTGTGTTTCAGCCATTAACTATTTTCCTCACCTGATTGTGTTTTGCCTTGAGAGGAAAAAAAACAGGCCACCGCGCGTTGTCCCGGGTTTCGGCACCAGTTAGCAACTGTCACAAATAAAACTTAAAAAAAAAGAAAAGGTAATAAGAAACGCACGCTAAATAGACTGAATATCAACTGACTTTATTGGCTCAGTAATGCTACATTTATAGTATTTGCTGTGTTTACAAGATTAGAAATAGGATTAAGGCTGATACTGCTATGCTTTGGCCCTTAACTTATATATATATATATATATATATATCCAATTTTCTAATTGCAGAGATGTAGAGGAGCTGAAGGTCATGTATTCGGTCTTCTTTCCGTTGATTGCCGTTTGTATTTATACATTTATTGGGAAAAAAATATTATTATTAGGCGTCAAATGACCCATTGTGGTAGACAAGCCATACATATGTATATTTCTCGGCATAAGAAAAAAAATAAGTGAGGCGAGGCAATTGAAAAAAACTTTTGATACATATTTTAATAAAAGCGGTAAAGTTGTAAAGTTTTTTCAAAGACCTTTTACCAAAAAATCCAAAAAGGGTCATTTGACCTTTTATGGTAGGTTCAGTGTTATAACTAAGATTTAGTAGTTGCGTGAAACTATTAGAAATATAAGTAAAATTCATTCTTTTTTTTTCAGTTAAATTTCAAATTCATACTAAAAATAACTAAAGTTCTAGAACTATGCAGAACTGATGTAAATTAGAAATAAAGAATTAAATTACTGATAATAGATATAATTTGAATTTGATGTAATTTCCTTTGTCTTCATCCAATCATTAGTGTACCATTATGCAAAAATATGTGGAGCGATAAGGCAGAAGCTAATCTTACTATCCTTTCAAAACTCATTTGTCTTTGACAAAACCTTACTTCTATTTGACTATTCACTATGGTATCGTAAACTTTCAGGGAAAAAAAATGGAAGTAAAGTTGAGGGTCATTGGCATATATCGGGGTCATTAACAGGACAGGGTGGGAATCTGCAGGTCATTGATCCAAGGGGGGGAAGAGGATTGGAGAAAATTACAAATGTTGCAATAAGCCACGACAAAATGATAGTCATAGAACAGGTTTACAGCTAGTCCCTCCTCGGCTAACTTAAATGGCTTGGAGAAAGATACCTCATTGGGTCCTACTTTAATAAGACGGCAAATATTTTGTCTACTCTAAAATATGTCACTACTTTCTGGACATTGGGTGTTAAAAACAGTTTTATTAGGATTGGTGAAGTGATTAGAATACTTCTTATATGAAAACTAGTTTCGAATGTTAAACATTCATCAGTTCTAAAAACATACAATCAAATTTAAAACATCAACACTTTTTTAATATCTATTTATAATCTAATAAATTTAAAAGAACAAACCATTTTTCGTTTGTGATCACTTACCGCGAAAACTATCTATACCATCTACAAAATTTTAGCCACATTATCCTTATAGTACTTGGAAGGTTTAGCAATAATAAAACCTACTGATTTTCAATTGATTTGTTATTAAAAAAACAATAATATGTGGGTGCACTGTGAATTTTGAAAACTGACCGATTGGTGGCGAGCACCATTCTATATGAGAAGTTACAAAGGTACGGTGTTATATAGAGCTTGAAATTAATAATTATATTTAATTGTATTCAATTAAATTATTAAAAAAGATTTAAATACGTGGTACATGTGGATCCCAGTGAAGTTTGAAAATCTAACGCAATAGAGTTTACAATGGTAAAATTACTTACCCCATCGTACCAAATTTTAACTACATCTTCTAGTTCTAATAAGATTTAGCAATAATAAAATTTACAGCAGCAAAAATTTAAATATGTAATGTTGAGTGGCAGAAAAGAGAGGTTGCTACACTATCATATAATTTTAAGTTTAGAAATTAAATTCCAAGATGAAATCAATAAACTTATTTCAGACGAACAAACATAATAGCCAAATCAATATGTCGATGATATTGAGTGTAAAAAAATAATTTATGGGCCTTCAATTCAAGTCAATTCTACAATTCAAGTTTCTTAATAGTCTCTGACCATCTGGATTACCAACTCACAGATTAGAATTAAAAATTGGATGCCTAATTAAGATTTTACGTAATATTCAACCACCTGATCAGATTAAAAATTACTGCTATGCGTGAATATATCATTAAACAATTAATGCTCAATCGCATCAAGGTGGCCACCAAGTCAGGAAAAAAAATCAAGCATGATTCTAGGTTTTCCATGTTAATTTTCATAAAATTCCAGGTGAAATTTAAACAAAACAGGTTTTCTGTTTTTATCTAGCATGCTTATAATTGAGTTTATTTTGTATATTGTGTGTGACTGATAGAAGTATTAGTAAAATATTTCCTGTTAAAATTAATTTTTAAAATGTTTATTTATTTTTGAGAATGATAAATTTATTTATTGTTTTCTTCATCAATGATTTTGCTTTAAATAATTAAACATTTCACAATTGAAGATAACATTTGAAACAAATAGGGGTAGAACATGATGTTTTTCCATGTATGCTGTGATATATTTGTTCTTTGTTGATTTCCATTGTTTTTTTATTTCTTACAAAAAGACGTTTATGCTGATTAGGGAATGTATGCTGATTCTAGTGATGCTATTACTGTTGTGATCGGTTGAACAAAGCAGTTGTTATGGCCGGTAGAAAATGTTGATGAAATCTCAACTTCAAAATTTTAACCTCCTCGAAAGGGGTAAAAAAATCAATATTTTTTTATTTTGATAAAATTTCACATATAAGGGTTTTATGGTGCGTTATGGTGGTCGAGATTTGAGGTCAGTTGTTCATGAAAAAAAGTTTCCACTTATTTACAGCGGATTTCCTTCGAATTTTGTCATTTTTGAGCAACCTTAAGCCGGATAGTGTTTTGAGCAGAACAAAAGTATTTTTAGGAGATGTAGATAATTAGGGTAGGCAGTCAAAGATATTCGGCAGATCAAAATAAAATGTTTATTTTATTCTAATTCTTAAAGCCAACGTTTCGACTTGCAATGCAAGTCTTCATCAGGGCTAGAAAAAAAAAGAAAACAAGCAAAGAGGTATGACTACATTGTAAAATTATATGAATAAACACACACCAGAACATATAGGAATGAGTGAGAAAAAAAATAAACATAAACAAACAAATAAACATAAATAACTGTATAAGAGTAAGGATAGTAACTTAAAGGCAATATATAAAAAGGCCATAAGGCCAGTAAAGACTATTGAATTGAGGATAAAATGAGAATTAAAATGGGTGATAGTTACTTAAATGCTAATGAGTAATCTCGACAAAATAATTGGTGAACATAAATAGTGTAGATGCTAAGTTGTTGAGATAATGAGAACAAGTTACTGAGTTAATACTTAATGAGTAGATACAGAGTTACTGATATATTGAGGACAGATAACTGAAATAATATCTGAAGGCAATGAAGCCAGTAATGTAAACTATTGAATTAGAATTGGAAAGAATATTTCAGGAGAGATAATGAATGAGTAAATATAACAATATAATAGGTAAATATAAGAAATGGTAGATATATAGTTAGTGAGATATAGTGGTTAAGCTAATGAGTTGGTACAGAATGAATAAAATTACTAGTAACAGTAGGGAGTTAACTAGATAGTTAATAATAAATCAAATATGCAAAGTACAACTATAGAGTAGTGATAAATATATTGATACACATGATAAATATTGGGACATATATATTAGGGTAATTATAAGTGTGTACAGTGGAAAGAGAAAGGAAATGAAATAAGGAGCAAAAGTAAGGAAAAAGAATTTTAGCACAAGATTGTGCACTAACATTTAAATTGGAGAAAGGAAAAGGATATATTAATAAATAAAGGATGAATATTGAGTGGTAAAGAACAAACAAACAAAAAAAAAAAAAAAAATAAAAAAAAAAAAAAATAAATAAATAAAACTAAATAAAAATATTTTTAAAATGACTTACGTTCAGGTAAAGGAAAACAAACAAACTGAAGAAAGCGGGAAATAGATGGTACAGGGAGGAAAGGAGGGTGGAGAGATCTAGCGTCGGGTATCTGAACTACAGACCAAGGTGGGAGCGGGAAAATATTCGTTTATGAAGTACAATACGGTGATATTGAGCTGGCGGTGATATTGAGTTGGCGCGTTGAAGTATCAATAAAACGAGTGGGTGGAAGGGAGTCGAAAAATTGGAGTGAGGAAGATAGTACCGAATTAATAACATTTAAATATATACATAAACAATGGGAGGAATTAGGGTTTTTTGAGAAGGTTTAAAACTTGGGAATACGTTTGGGAAATGTATTCCTTATCTTTTTGATTAACAGGTAAGGGTTCTAGGTGGATGTGGATAGATTCGCAAATTAATCGTTTTTCTAAGTTGCTAAAGGAGTCTAGGATAGTGGTTTTTTCAAAGTCAAAATTATGGTTAAGGGATAAGGAATGTTCAGAAAGTTTTGTTGCAAACGGGTTACGGGATGTGATAGAGCGTTGATGTTGTGAGATGCGGGTTTTTAGATAGTTTTTAGTCTCACCGATATACGAGGAATTGCAATTGGGGAAGGCACAGGGGATACGGTAAATGACATTGGAACGGAGAGGAAGTGGTATGGGATCTTTAAGTTTGGAGTAAATATTCAAGAGTTTGTTGTGGGGTTTGAGGCCTAGGCATAGATTGGGGAAGATTGGGCGTAGAGACTTTTGTATTTTGTCTGAAAGGATGGGTATATAGGGGAGGGATCTATATAGATATAGAGGCGGGGGTAATGGGGAGTTGGATAAGGCGGGAGTGGTAGATGATTGGTTATTGTAGTTATTAAGGAGTTTGTTGATAATGGTTATGGGGAAGTTATTAGAACTGAGTATGTTTTTTATTCGAATGGTATTAGAAGCGTGGAATTGGGGATCGGAAAGGGAAAGAATACGGTGGATTAGGTTTTTTTTGCAGTATTGATTTTTTGATGATAGGGGTGTTGGGAGTGGAAATTTAATAGCCTACCTGAGTAGGTAGGTTTAGTATACCAATTGGTGGATATAGAGTTGTCAGGATTTCTAATAATAAGTAGGTCTAGGAAAGGTAAGGAATTATTAATTTCAAGTTCCACAGTGAAACGGAGGCGGGGATGATATGAGTTGAAAGCTGATAGGATGGTGGGAATACTGTTGGGATTTAGGATAAGTATAAGGTCATCTACATATTTTTTAATAAAGTAGATGTCTAAAGGAAACATAGGAATGATGGAGTTGAGGAGATCATTAAGGACTATATTAGAGATATCTGGAGCAATTATATTACTGGAGAAGTTATATTATATTGCTTCCTACGTATGGTACAATAAAATTATTTTAATATAAAATAATCTTGTTTTAAAATTTTAATGTAAAAAATACCAATTAATATATATGAACAGTAATAATATAAATACCGGCCACATAATTAAAAATAATAATATTTCAACTTATAAAGTTATGAAATATGTACTATCCTGGAACAAAATTCGTATAAAACTTGTATAGTAGTCCAGTTAATGATTTGTAAAATGATAGACCAAGAGCCCGATAGGAAAACATACCGAGTTATTTCACCCCTTTTTTGTAATGCATGGGTGTAACCTTTCCACTGTTATGGATGAAAATTTATGAATTTTCCAATAAAGGGGAGAGCCGCAAAAATGACAGTGGGGAAAAGGAGTTGAAAATAGTATTTCTTAGAAGTTCGGAAATCGTTACTTTTAGTATATTTGTGTTCTATTATACGTTATTCAAGCAAATCAACTTTGCAACAAATTTTGTAATAGTCATTTTGTTCTCAGATCAATAGTTTTAGAGCGGTTTGGCCACCAATGATTGACTAACTTCATATAAGTCGCACTTCTTCGTGAAAAGAAGCAGTTGGTACTTTTCCGTTGTCGGTTATAACTCTAATCCAAAATTTATTTTTTTCAACTGATGAAAATTTACTTTCAGACATTATACATAAAATTTATTTGTATAATATAATATAATTTATCTATATAATGTATATAAAGTTATTTAAAATACCCATGCCAGCACGCTAAAAATCCGTACTATTGTAAAGTTAAAGTTTTTGGCACATATTTCGTTATTACCCCAAAAATTTTCTTCCGATCCAAAATTTATTTTTCTCAACTAATAGCTGACTAAATTTCCAATCAGACCCATATATTAAATTGATATAAAGTCACGTAAAATACCAATGCCAGCGCACCAAAACCTCGTACTGTTGTGAAATCCAAGTTTTTTGGTACACTTTTCATTATAACCCCAAAACTACTCGTCCAATCCAAAATTTATTTTTCTCAACTGATAGCTGACTAAATTTCCAATCAGACCTCATATATGAAATTTATATAAAGTCATGTAAAGTTCCCATGCCAGCACGCTAAAACCGCGAACTATTGTAAAATCCAAGTTTTTTGGTACATTTTTCATTATAACCCCAAAACTACTTGTCCAATCCAAAATTTTTTTTTCTCAACTGATAGCTGACTAAATTTGCAATCAGATCCCATACATAAAACTTTTATCAAGCTCTGTAAAATACCCGTGCCAGCACGTTAAAAACAAGTTCTGTTGTTAAATACAAATTATTTAGATTATTTTTCGATATTAGTCCAAAAGAATTTGTCTAAACCAAAATTTACTTTTTTCAACTGAAAGTTGACTAAATTTGATATCACATTTTATACATGAATATTTAATTGAAATCCATGCCAGCAGGCTAAATGTGTATGTTTTGGTAAAAACATAACAATTTTATATGTTACAGTGGGCTGGCGTGGGTATTTTGCGGGATTCATTCATCATTATACAATTTGATTTGATTGTAAATTTAGTAAGCTTTCATTGAAAAATATAAATTTTGGATAAAACAAATAGTTTTCGGGTAATAACTAATAATGTGTCAAAAAACTTGGATTTCACGAAAGTACAAGGTTTTGGTGCGCTGGCATTGGTATATTACGTGAGTTTATATCAATTTAATATATGGGTCTGATTTAAAATTTAGTCAGCTATCAGTTGAGAAAAATTAATTTTGAATCGGAGGAAAAGTTTTGGGGTAATAACGAGAATTGTGCCAAAAAACTTGGATTTCACAACAGTATGAGGATTTAGTGTGCTGGCATTGGTATTTTGAATGACTTTATATCAATTTATTATATGGGCCTGATTGCAAATTTAATCAGCTATTAGTTGAGAAAAATAAATTTTGGATCAGAAGAAAATGTTTGGGGTAATAACGAAAAATGTGTCAAAAAACTTGGATTTCACACCAGTTACAAGGATTTGATGTGGTAGCATCGGTATTTTACGTGACTTTATATCAATTTAATATATGGGTCTGATTGGAAATTTAGTCAGCTATCAGTTGAGAAAAATAAATTTTGGATCGGAAGAATAGTTTTGGGGTAATAACGAAAAATGTGCCAAAAAAATTTGTTTCACAACAGTACGGGGTTTTAGTGTGCTGTCATTGGTATTTTACATAAGTTGGTATCAATTTATTGTAGGTGTCTAATTGAAAAGTTAGTCAGCTATAAGTTGAGAAAAATAAATTTTGGATCAGAAGCATAGTTTGGGGTAATAACGAAAAATGTGCCAAAAAACTTGGATTTCACACCAGTACAAGGTTTTGATGTGCTGGAATTGGTATTTTACATGACTTTATATCAATTTAATATATGGGTCTGATTGAAAATTTAGTCGTCTATCAGCTGAGAAAAATAAATTTTGGATCGAACGAATAGTTTTAAGGTTTTAACGAAAAATGTACCAAAAAAAAATGCTGGCGTGGGTATTTTACATGACTTTATATAAATTTCATATATGTAGTATGGTAGGAAATTTAGCCAGTTACTTACCACAAGTTAGCCAATCATTGGTGACCAAACCGTTTGAAAACTATAGATGAGAGAAAAAGATATATATAGCGCCAAATTTCTTGCTTTGATATGCTTCATAATGTACATAGCTCAAAATATACTAATAGGAACGGTTTCCGAGTTATTCGATCAAACGACTAAGAACATAGGTTTACGAAGAACTACATGTTTTCCACGTATTTTGTTCCAGGATAGTACATATTTCATAACTTTATAAGCTGAAATATTATTCATTTATTAATTATATCGCCGGTATTTATATTATTACTGTTCATATGTATTAATTGGTATTTTTAACATTAAAATTTTTAAACAAGATTATTTTATATTAAAATAATTATATTGTACCATACGTAGGAAGCAACATAATATAATTTCCTTAAATTATTCTAGAGAAAAACTACTTATAAATCAAATAAAAAAGGAAATCATGTTTAAAAAGTTCACTGTTGGACGAAAAGGATGTGAGTTTTGAACAATGTCAGCCGGTGTGACGCCTTCACAAGGGTTTTGAATTTTGTCTGCCGGTGCTTAGCCCCCTCCAAATTTTGGCAGACAACATTTTTTTACATCTAGGAAGTATGCAGTTTCTTGTGTGCTTCAAATAAATCGTCTTCAAATTGTCAACTTTTGGACTGAAAAACGCGGATTTTGAATTTTGTCTGCCGGTGCAACGCCCCCTCCAAATTTTGGCAGACAACGTTTTTTGTCATCTAGTGAGCATGCAGTTTCTTGTGTGCTTCAAATAAATCGTTTTCAAATCGTCAACTTTTGGACTGAAAAAACGCGGATTTTGAATTTTGTCTGCCGGTGCGAGGCCCCCTGCAAATTTTTTGGCAGACAACGTTTTTTTGTAATCTAGTGACCATGCAGTTTCTTGTGTGCTTGAAATAAATCGTCTTCAAATGGTCCACTTTTGGACTCAAAAAACGAGGATTTTGAATTCTGTCTGCCGGTGCGACGCCCCCTCTAAATTTTGGCAGACAGCGTTTTTGGCACCAAGGGGGTTTGCAGTTTCTTGTGTGCTTGAAATAAATCGTCTTCAAATAATATTATATTTTGATATTTGCTACCCCCTTTCGGTGGTCGCCATTTTGAAACGCCCCCGCTTTGATTTTGCAGACAAGTGCAAATTGATTGCTGAGGGTGGACATTTTATGGCTGTATGTCTAAAATTTTTCTTCAAATAAGTCACGAAATTTGGCCTCGGCTCTTGGACTATATAGTGTGCCAGTTATTGTTTACTATGGTAAGGGCATTATCAATAGGAACGTTGGTGAATAACTGGCACACTATAGAAAAAAAATAAAACGTGATTTTCATATATTTTTTTTTTTCTCGGCTCCTAATGCCCATTGGCGGCTATAACTCTAGTTTTGCACTATTAAAGGTCCCTACTACCCACACAAAAATCGGCATTAAACTGTGAGTTACAACTGAAAACGTCCCCTTCTTAGTATTTTATTTTTTGTTTTGCAACTGCTCAATTTTAACACTGTAAAACATTTTACTCTGATATCCCGCGATCAAATTGAATTCATGAAATGTCTGGTGGATTTGATGTTTCAATATATTATTTTCATTGTCATTTAAATTTAAGATAGTAAATAAATCCCTTTTTTTTCTAATTTTTTATTTATTTATTTTTTTTATTATTATTATTTTATGATCCCACAAAAGGTGCATACGTAAAATTCAAGCATAATTCCCTGATTTTTTTCAATGATGCAAAATTCAAGCATAATTCCAGGTTTTCAAGGAATTCCAATCTGGTCGCCATCCTGTGCATACTTTAACACAAATATAAATAAAACTTCTATTATTAGTCCCAATTATCTAAGTTATTTGTTTTTGAGCGCAGGCAAAGCCGTGAAGGGGAATGGTAGGAGATAATATGTATTTAAGTTTTTTTAGCCCTAAATATTGAACAGCCTTAGTCTGTTTGATTGGAACATTGTTAAAGTAAACTGGAAAGGCAGGTATCATCTTAAAATGTAAAAGTAATGTGTTGTTATTTGTAGTTGTTGAGTTTCATTTTCCATTTCTTGTATCAGTCTTCTAACTTTTGTAAGTAGTATTAACATCTCCCTTATAATAGGAAATACTTACGCTCAAATTTATGGCAATTAGGAAAAATCATGAAGGGGAAAATAGTGAAAAGAGCCTAAGTTGCGGCCAAACTTTCTTCAGGGCTATAGCTGCTGGAGTAGACTAGTGTCTTCTTCGATTATTTTTATTTTCATCCAATCATATACCGAAAAATCATTAATTAGAACATCACTAAATTCAGGGTAAATAACAAAGGAGTTTCTCCGTACTGAAGAGTTTCCTACTAACGTACTAAGGTAGATTAAAGTCAGATATTATGACGCAACTGAGACATTTTTGCTTCTGCGATTCTGACGTCAAATGTAAAACACAGCTATGGGGATAAGTTGACTATCACGAATTCCCGAATTGAAGATAATGTTCTGCACCTGCGTCATCCATTTTAGAAATGTGATATTGAAGTTGTCGAGGACCGAAAGTTATAATCAATTGATTTCAAGGATAATTTACATGGAGCCTTCACAGGCAGAAAAGCTTTTCATATTTGCGGTTGACTAATCCACCTGCGTCAATGATTCTTAGCGACCTACTTTTGTATGTTCCGAGAACTTGGGTTTGAACTCTTGCAATTTCCTGTTTGACTTCAATGAGATAGAAAGTACCGAAGATATATTACTTCGATACAAAACCGGCTTTGACCTTAAGGACTACTTTAACCAAAGGACATAAAATCCGGGTAACTTATGTGTGATTCATCATGAAATCTGCTTCAAAATAAATAATAAAATCGTATATTTACTAGCGTATGTGCTTAGTAATGCATTATTTCTTATTAAAAACGTCTTATAATTCATTTAACTGTAGAATTTTCGGCATATTTATTTAACAAAAGAGCCAATTGGTAATTAACATGAATATCCTGAATTTCAATATTCACAATCTTAGTTTGTCTTTCAAAACCTCACTACCATATATCAAACCATAAATCATTATTTTTGTTGAGCAGAAGAATGAAATTTAATTTAACGATTGTGATATTGTATATAACCAAGATAAGACTGTACAAAACTCCACATACGCCTGCGAAACATCGACTATTAATAAGTCAGTAGCCACAAA
This sequence comes from Euschistus heros, assembly GCA_003667255.2. Lineage (NCBI taxonomy): Eukaryota > Metazoa > Arthropoda > Insecta > Hemiptera > Pentatomidae > Euschistus > Euschistus heros. The sequence continues at coordinate 32,009 of RCWM02000620.1, read as the reverse complement.
ACTGGACTGTTTGTATAATTTTGCAGTTGAACATGTTAAGATATGATTGTGATAGTTGAGATAAAAAACATTGTAGCAATAACTGCTTCACTTCCGTTGCTGACCGAATTTAGTTGAATATAATGAAAATGAAATTGTAAAGTAATAAGCTTCAGTTATTAGAACAGCCCAGTCAACAAGGATTCCAGAAAGGATTAGAGATGTGTTTTGGATTTGAAGAAAACAACAAAAATGATAAATGCATAACAATCAAATCTGACATGTGGATCTGTTTGTATGTTATGTAAATATGTAATTTGTAATAAATTACTCTTTTCTCCTAATTAGTATATATATACATACGTTTCCTAAGTTTTTGAGGGTGCTGAAATGGAATTCTTGGGCTAAAAACATTTTCTATCAAATTTTACGGTGTGAAAGCTAAAAGTTTTCAAGTGAAGTACGTTCAATATATTTTTTTCACAAGAACCGACATCGGATTCGAATTGAGCATTCAAAAGAACCCTTAAATACGAAATTTCATCCGAATAGAAAAATAAAAATTCGTAAGCTTCAAAATTTGTCTGACTAAATGGTATGCAATTTTTGTTTAACTTGGCAAAAACATGAATTACGTTTAGACGGTTAAACGTATCAATTTCATTTTTTACACAAAATATTGGGTATTAATACGCTTGAAATATCTTTGGTTTCACCTTCCTATCTGGTTTCAAACTCAAGTTAAAAATCAAAATGTTTTTCGGATTTTCCAGTTTTTTAATAGGTTTTTGTTCAACGAATTTTGCATTTATATACACCAAATGAAAGCTGAGGCTCTCCTCTTTCCAACGATACCAATCAATGAGTTACGTAACAAAGTAATGGCAATTTAAAGGAAGGAACCAATAATCGGTTTAAACATTTCATTCCCCTCGAAGAGGGTGAAAAAATGATATTTTTTGTTTTTATTGAATAAACGTTTTTCAATGTTTTTGAGAGTGCTGAATTAGAATCTGACGTCAATTTTTGAGTGAAAAAATCTATAGAGGTAGTTTGCTTGAAAATCTAATCATTTTTTTAGAATTTAATCAACCTAAACCAAAATCTATGGAGCGGTTGTATTTTTCCTTAAATCCGCAATCAAAAATAAAAATCTTAGTGTAAGAATCATGTCGATATCATTTCTAAACTCGAGATATAAAATAAATTAGTTTAATGCTATTTTTTTTTTTTTCTCGGCTACTAGGGCCCATTGGTCAGAACGACAAAATACAAGTCTAATATTTGTTGACCAGGAACCTCCAAAACAATTGCCAATAAGATCCGTGAGAGACTAAGTGTGTCCTCCCCTTGTAGGTATATGAACCTAAAGCCTACTGTTTGATTTATAAAAAAACTACTTTTCAATTTAAAAAATTTAAAATAGTTTTGTTGCCATTTAAGTTGTAAAATAAATTAACTAAAACGATAAAATTAACGGGAATATCACTAAACTATGATATTAATATTTAAAACATTATTTCACAAAAAAATCACATGAAAATAAGAAAAAATTATCAAAAAACCCAAGAGGTTCCCTAAATCCTATTTGGTCGGTTAGATAAATTTATGTAAATCCATTAAAAAAAATAGAGAATATGAAGGGACAAGTTCCTCGTTATATATCAGTACTCGTATTAAACTAAATAATAAGCCTTTAATGACGCATAAATATATTGGTGATCTATTCATCATAAAACAAAATGATCATATTGAAAATCTGCATGTATATCAATAGTTTAAACTATAAAGTAGAATTCACCATAGAAAATCATTAAACAATGTAATAATTTTTTTGGATGATAAACAAATCAAAACAAAATGGTTCAAAAACATAGGAAAAAGAAGTGCAGTAATAAATTACCAGAGTAAAAACCCCAAAACATCAAATATTAAATACTATAAACAATGTAAGTTTTAAAGTGTAGGGTATCAAATCGTATTAATAATTATATAAAAATATCGATTGACATTTAAGTCATATGTAAAAATCAGAAGGTTACATATTGTAAAAAAGTAATGTGTGAAATAAAAATATAAAAAGTGAAGTTATATTTATTTGACTAAAAAGTTCTAAAATCTCTGAAGCTATAAAGACAGCAACAAAAGCAATAGACATTACTGATATAGAATACTAAAATATACTAAATATTAGAATACAATCTCGCCCCCAAACACATAATTAACAAATACTCGTGTATGAACTTAAAAATAATAATAAAGATAATAAAATAAATATAAATAATTTTGCCAAATTATCCGGAAATAGTTTAAAAAATAATATGTTTTAAGAATTATCTATCACATCAAGAATGAAATTATCAAATTGAATTATAATTTTTTTTTGTTCAATTATTGTCAGGTTTTGAGAAAGTTATGCTTCAAAATGGTTTCCATTATTAAAATAAAATGTTTTAGTTCCATGTAAACTACAGATAACGCCTATAATTAATGATTTGGTTGCGGTGATGTCATCACGTATATGACGTAGATGTAAAACATTAGGTTTTTCCACGATTTCCTTTGGAAAACTCTTTTCCCAGGAATCATTTCCTGATTTGTTTCGCGATCTGTAGCCCAAGAAGCAACTCTCATATTTTTTCCAGCCAAAAATTAAAAAAAAAATATGCATTATTTGGCTAAAATTGAAATTGAACCACTGGCTACTTATTCTATTTTTTGAATTGTTGGGCAAATTTTCATTTGACGCTCAAGTGTTTTTCAAAATGCTCTTGGTGCATCAGCATGGCCTATCTACTGGTCATGGTTCTAGCATGTCTATCTGGGATGGACTATTTGAGAATAGTCTCTCAAAAGTAAGAGAGGTAAATCCCTTGCTTTCGTGAAGATGTCGATAATTCAAAATTTGGCACTTTTCAGTATCGTTTTTCTAAATCCTGTAATTATTCTAAAAACATAATTTGTACCGAATTAGACACATCAAGGCCTTATTAAGAAGCATCATTTAACCATTTTTTTCACATCGCAATTATCTACTAAAATCTAGCTTTAAATGCACACAAAAACTCTAGCATATCAAAATATTTGGACTTATCGAGTTCTTCATGACAAACATCTCGATATCGTTCTCAAAACAAAATTATTCTGTCAGGATTTGAACATATCTGGAGATAGATTGTGCAGTCGTATACAATCAAACTAGCATTTCCCGTCGCGGCTTCGCCCGCTCTCATAAGTAAAGAATTGAGATAATTTTAACTAATAATTAAAGTTTTATTTGTTTATCGATAGACATTTTGTACTGAAGTATGATATTCAGCATGATATACAGCAGGTAACGGTTCGGATCGGCGACACCAACCCCTAAACCCGCTCAGAATACCTTTTATCGATTCTAACCTTGTTCCGATTTATTTCGATGTTCTAGTCGCTGCTTTTAAAGGGGGAAGGTTATTCTCCTACATTAACTGAGAAACTCTAAATCCCTGTTCAAAGTAATATTAACTTCTGTTTACCTTTTAATATTAAAATGAGAAATAAGGAAATATTAAAGTGGAAATAAGGAAATATCGAAATATAAGACACTAAATCAATTTTTAATTAATATTAATTTAATCAACAATTAATATACTACTGAACCACCAGTAAAGTTAATTCCTGATGAACTTTCTCTCAGAGAAGTGAAAATAACAAATTATAAATATAAAAAAGACAAAATCCTTAAGTATTTATTTGGCGTAACTCCTATTTATTTAACATTTGTAGCTACATGTTTCGGAGATAATGTTTCATCATCAGGCTTCTAATTTTTTTTAAAAACACATTAATCTATAACATTATACCAATAGTTCTACAATTATATAGTGATGTGTCATTTACCTCTTAATCTGTGATTATTTTCACATTATCAATTCTCCATGTTATAAGCCATTATATAATATAAGACAGAATCCTAGTTGAAAGTGAAGATGTTAATTTCTGCTATATTTTCTAATGGGAAGTGGAAATAAGAAAACATAAAAAAACCTGTGATATACTTTCTCAAATTTATTTATAAACTGATATGTTTTACTGAATTAATTATACAATCTGTCTAACTTTAGCACAAAAAGTAATATGGATGACAAAGAATCCACTCACAAAATATGTATACTGAAATTTTATCACTGAAATTGAAACAACAAATACAAATATATAAAACACCAAATCCATGTACAAATAAATCTTGTTAAGTTTCATAACACTTTTACAAGTTGTAAATTTTATCACCTAAATTGATAGAAGAAATATAAATATGTAAAACACCAAATCCATGTACAAATTAATCTTCTTAAGTTTTATAACACTTTTACACATAAGATTAGATGAAACAAGAAAACATGAATTCATAAAACACTTAATCCTTTATGAAACTCATTTTGTGAAGTTCTGTTTCACTTATTTACATTTAAGAAGTCTATATATCAATATAACGAACTAAACAACACAATCAAAGTTGAAACTGTAGAAGTGATTGTTTACATTTGAGGTTATAGGAATGAACTATCGAAAAATGTAAACATGAAGTGAAGCGTAAGGATCGAACTGGTCGGTGTAGCGCGGGTCAATCTAGTTTGGTGGTGTCGCCGATCCGAACCGTTACCATTTCTTCAATGATATTTTGCGACCATTGCACAGATGTGGTTGAGGTTTACGTGATACCATAATTGGACATCCAATTTTTAATTTTAATTTATGAGTTGCCTATCTAGGACAAAAACTATTGAGAAACTCTTGCAGATATTAGACTGCATAATCAGTGCATACAACTAAAAACCCATGATTCATATTTTTACAAACAATATCAAAAATCGAAGGATCGATTTGATGTGGTAATAATTTTTATAAACAATTTTTGTCGATCTCATCTAGTTGGATTTTAATTTCTAATTTTAAAAGCTAATGACAGCTTGACAAACCTCGTTTCTCACAGTACACTAAATTATTATTATAGTATAAATTCACTATTGCATTTCCTATTTGATTATCATTATTATTTTATTTATTTACTTTTTATTGTTACGTCTTTTAATTTTTTTATTTTTTATTTTATACTTCCTCTACAGTTACAATTATTCTAAAATTATTATAAAACTTAATTGTTATGGGTGTCTCTTGCACGAAACTATACCCTCCCTTCTACTATTGTTAACACATTATTAATATTGTAACATAGATTATTAAACCATCCATGTAAGGCTTACCAGGCCGATCTGGAAATAAAATAATAATAATAAACTATTGCATTTCTTCCTAGAACTATGAAGACGATGTAGTTGAAATTTGGTTCAAATAGATTCATTAGTTTTACTAAAAAAACTCTGTTACTGAATGGCGCTAGGCACATATCGTTCGATTTTTAAACTTGACTGGAATCTAAACGTCATACCACATATTTATAGATTTTCCGATAACAATTTAATTGTTAATTATTTTACAATTTAAAAGTAAATTTTCTTATTAACTTCTAGCTCTGTATAATATCGTATCTTTGTAACCTCCCTTGAATGACGCTCGCCACCTATTGGTCATTTTTCAAACTTCACTGCGAACCCCATCGCTTTTTTAACAGCAATTTAATGAAAAATATATAAATTTTATTATTGCTAAACCTTCCTTGAAATAGGAAGATTATGCAGTTAAAATTTGGTCATAGTGTCAGTCACAAACAAAAAATTGCTTGCCCTTTTAGATTATAGTATATATAGATATAGATTATATATCCGAGGTTGTCGTGAAGAAGTGGATCCAATGTGTCAAATTACGTGACGTCAAAGAAGTGAAAGTCAAATTATGTTAAAAACGAGTAAACTATTTACCTTCATAGCAGGATTTTTAATATCTGCGTTATGAAAAACTAGTTATGCTGTGCTTCTTAATAAGACCTGAAAGTGTTCATTTAGGTGGAAATGGAATTCTGAAAGTAGATACAGGATTTTGGAAAATGCCAACCTGAAAGGTATACAATTTTTGACTTATCCACTTCATCACAACAGTGAGGATATATAAAGAGTGGAAATTAAAGTGGTCGAAGTGCCAAAATGAAAAATTGTGGAAACCGAGAAATTAGCTAATTACAACTTTTTTTATACTTGCTAAAAAAATGCTATCTTTCTCAATTTTACGAATTTAAACCAATTTAAGACGGGTTTAGGCATTTAGACCGATAGGAGAACAAGGTGTCTTGGTCTGGAGAACAATATTTCAATTTAAAGCAAAAAGATATTTTTTTTTTCACTTATAACCAGCGAGGAGATAAACAAATAGAGCTGCCTGCTATTGAGATAGGGCGGAGCTACTGGGAGGTAGAAGCAGTATTCTCTCACCACTAATACTACCCAGAGTTAACCCAGTTCCCAACTCACCAACATTATTTTAGACTGCTGCTGATGCAGGTATAGGTAATAAAATTCCTTCAAACACAGTGTATCATTTTTTACTTAAACTTTGTTAATATAAAGGATTTTTATTGAATATTAAAGTTATAATTAATAATAAAAATTCAAATATTTCAAAGTATTGTGATACATTTGACGCGGAGTTTATTATAAAAAATTAATTGCATATAACACCATCGCGAACTTAATTTGACAAGGTACAATGAAAGAATTTTGCGTTAGGTACTTACCTATGGAAGCTAAGCTGCTTATCATTTTTAGCCCCAGTCTTGTTGTTGTTCTTACATCCAGTTGCAGCACAAAAAGGCAGACTTGATGTGGAATAATTTATAAACAAAATAAAAACTCAACGAGAATAGGTTTACGAAAAAAATAAAAAATTAAAAGCAAACACTTGTAACTTTAGTTGAAACTTATCAGGTTAGGGTAGCATAGTGGAGGGGGAACGAATCCCATCCCCACTCCACTCGTGACCGCTCTATTTTATATCTCCTCGCTGCTTATAACACCGTTTTGAATTACCACACTTCATATGTAAATGTGAACGTTAGTTCTATTTATTGACACAGTGAGCATATGGGGGTGCTAGTGCATGTGATATTTTATAATTCATACACTTTGGTGATATTTTGCATATAGGAATAAAAGACTTATAATCTTTCTATGCTTTTATTTAGTTAATACTGTATTTTGTTAATTTAATTAAACCATTCAATACTTTAAAAAGATTCTAATAAACTGTGGTTTTATTTTAGAATTGTTTATTCGACCCTCGACCAGATTCACTAAGTCACTTTTCTGATAACAGAGTATCTTCACTCATTGGCTAATGATACTTCTCCAATCCCCTAGCTTGGTTTCTTGGTCTTCCAATTTTTCTGCTACTCTAAAGATAACTTCGCTAGAATAAATAAATTGCCACTTCTATTGGAATTATTTTATTAGAAAACTAGTTTCGAATGCTAAACATTCGAACAAAAAAAACAGTTCTAAAACATAAAAAAAATTTCAACACATCAGCACTATGTCACATGGATTATATATACTAAAGTTTTCCAAAATTTAATACAAGAAATCAAACATTGGTACTCACCTGAGGAGATCTAACAGATATCTGAAATTTATCCAGGTGGCAGGTAGGTTAAATTTTGGGGATTTACCATGGGATTTCCCATATGACTCATTGGATTTTTCCGTTCCTTTTGGAAATAAATGGGACTATTGGAAATGTTTATCTGGTCATTTAAACAAAAATCTGGATCAATTTTAAACGATTTTATTATTTCTAATGGTTCATAAATATTCAATTTTAGGCTATTTTCTACTTGATGTACATATTATTTTTACTCCCGAGTCTTTATTAAATTTATGGTTATTTACATTTAGATGAATAGCGAATTTGGAATGTTGGGTCTTATGATTGTATATCCCGTGTATTTAATTTCACACGTTCATGTTTCAATTTTTAACAATTTTTTGTTTAAATGACCAGATAAAAATTTCCATAGGAACGGAAAAATCCAATGAGTCATAAGGGAAGTCCCATGGTAAACCCCCAAAATTTAACCTACCTGCCTCCTTCCCCTTTCCATGATGGATATATTTCAGATATCTGTTGGATCTCCTCAGGGGAGTAACGATGTTTGATTTCTTGTCTTACATTTTTGAAAACTTTAGTATATATTATCCATGTAGCATAGTGCTGATGTGTTGAAAATTTTGTATGTTCTATAACCGAAGATGAATGTTTAGCATTCGAAACTAATATTCTAATAAAATAATCCTAATAGACTAATGAATTATAGCATTCTCTTGAAAAAAAAAAAGCATTTTTATTGTAGTTCAAACGTCGATTTGTTGAAGACATGTATTTCAGTTATTTATTGATTCGACGTGCTGACATCACAATATCATGTAGTACAGTCGATAACCTTTCAGTTGGTATAGTAACGTAAATGGTAAAACTGAGATTATTTAACGGTTGGCACGAATGGTGAAAACTGTTTTGAAACCTCAGTAAACATTAAATGTAATTATGGAAGGTTATCTTTTAATGATATCTGGACAGGAAAACAGACACCGCTAAGGATATTCCATCATTCTGGGTCTTTATTAAACGTAGTTTTCTTCCTTGATTAGAGAGATGTGGTTTAAAGATAGCTGGTAAGTACAATCACGAGATATCTGAGATGCTAAAGAGTCAAGGTTTCAGCCAAAGTTCAATAGAAAATGACTCGTGGAATAAAGGTTCTAGGTGAGTACTCAAAAGGAATCACACGCATCTGTCATTCTGTGAGGGCCAAGCGGTATATATTGTGCTACTCCGTTCCATATATAAATCATTGAACAATTTATTTTCCAACTGTTATTTAAGAAACAATTTTTAGTCCAGTCAATGAGTGCTGAAATGAGGGTTGTAGAGTGCATGGAATATGTGAACATTTTTGACTTCATGGCATTGTTAGGAATAGTTAGAAGGTAAACATAATAAAAGTTCCAGCCCCTGGGGGGTGAGCTTACGATGGTGGGGAGGGGAGAAGGTCCCAATTTTGTTTTTCGATTATATCTCGAAAACGGTGGACTCTAGAAAAATATGTAGCAGATCAAAATTAAATATCATTAAATTTCCTATAAAATTAATTATATACGTATTCGTAAAAATTCCAACGGTTTTCAAGATATACGTAATTAAAAATGGACAACTTTAGAAATAAACAAAAAGGTTTACCTCTTTTTTGTTAAACATTTGAAGCAAATACCAGAAACGTATATATGAAATTGAAGTGCATTTAGTGATCTACAATTTTGATTCTGACGTTTTTTCTGAGAAATGATTGTGGAACGTAATAGAAGCAAAAGTTTGACAAAAAGCGAGGTGACATTTGTTTTTTACCGAAAATCACCTATTTTCAATTACATATATCTCGTAAACGGTTAGAATTACGACAAATTTATATATAATAAATTTTATAGTAAATTTAATAAGCTTTTATGTTTATCGGAAACATATTTTTCTAGAGTCAACAGTTTTCGAAATATTATGGAAAAACCAAACAAGTGGAACTTCTCCCCTCCCCCCACCGTTAGCTCACCCCCCCCGGCGGGGGGACTTTTAGTATGTTTACCTTTCAACTATTCCTAACGAAGCTATGAAGTCAAAAATTATCGCATATTGCATGCACTCTACAATATGTTTATTGACTGGACTATTTGTAAAACAGAAATTTCTAAATCGGCATTTCGATACATCAGGAAGGAGCAACAAGTTCCAGATGACTTTAAAGATCGCAATGAGACTAGAATATATTCAATATATAGAGTGATTTCCTTTTAGTGTGAAAAGTTAGTGAAACTAGACCGAAAATGAAGAAAAATGCGGTAAAATATGTCTGCATTTTAATTCAAAGATTTTTTTTTTAGTAAACCACGCGTTTTATCATAAAAGCTCGACTTTGCTCAAGCATTTTCAAATTGAGATCACATTTTCGGGGGCTGGAGCAAAATTGCAACAGCGTCTGACGTTAGTAGTGACCGTAGGGGCTGTGAGAAAGAGAGCCAGAAGCCCGAAAACGGCGAGCGTCAAAATCAAGAAACTGATCGTCGTTTCCGACTAGTCCAATATTTACTAGACAAGCGTTCTTCTAAGCTCCCAATAAATTACAAAATTCTTATTTACAAGTTAGTAATTAGACCCATTAAGATATATGGAGTTAAGCTTTGGGGTTCCAACAAACCTTCCAATTCTTCTCATATCTAATCCTTACCTTACAGTTCAAAATCATTAATGTCATTTAAACGAGACTGTAGTAATTAATCGGAAGGTTTAAACGTTTGTTTAGTAACTGCTGAAGATATGGAAAATTTAGTCTGGTATATCAACAAATGTAAAAGTAAAAAAATAAATAAATAAAATAACTCGAGATTTTGGCACAAAGTCTAAACTGGCAAACCTAATCCATGAAACACTTACAGACACAGTCTCTAAAGTGAAATTTTTTGGGAGAGATCTCACAGCCCTTCAAAATAAAAACAGGTGTACGACAAGGTGATGGACTATCCCCAATTCATTTTAAATTGTGTCCTAGAGAAAACAGTGAGAATTTGGAATGAAAAACTTACTGAACTCTACATTTCGCCAATAAGGTTTGGGGGAGGAAATAATAAGATCGAAATAAATTGTCTGGAATATGCAGATGACTTTGCTATACTTTCTGAAAATGTTACATCTGCTGTAACCCAAGTAAATGTCTTGGAAGAAATAGCCAGCAGACTGGCCTAAGAATTCCTGCCGAAGAAACAAAATTTTTAACTAACATCCAAGATGCACCAAAATATCTGAAAACAGATATTGCCAAAATAGAGAGGGTAAAAAAGTTAAAATATTTGGGAGAATCCAAGAAAATGGTTTGGAAAAATCTGCAATAGAGGAAAGATTGCATAAAATGGAGAAGGCATATGGTATTACCAAAGATCTTTACAATAAAGAATGCCTATACAAAAAAGTAAAAATAAGGCATTACAAAACAGTAGTGAAGCCGGAATGCATATATGCAAGTGAATGTCTGGCATTAAACTATAATTTGGATAAATTGAAAATACTAGACAGGCGAATAATCAGGAAAATATTAGGCCCACAAAACACAGTAGAAGGTTGGAAGTTACGAAGTAATGCTGAAATATATCAAAATGCAGAAAATATATCAGATGTAATGAGAAAAAGAAGATTGATGTTTTTTGGTCACTTATATCGAATGCCTGACAGTAGATTGACAAGTAAGATTTTCAGATATCTGTGGAGTAAGAAATCAACAACAAGCTGGGTCAATGAATTAAAAAGGGATTTAGAAAAAAAAAATAGATGAATTAAATAATAGAGAAGACTTTCGGCGAAAAGTATTGAAAATTGAGGGATTCGAAGGTAGGAAAGAGAAAAGGACTGGCGCAAAATGGTCTGAGGACAGAAAGAGGAAACATGGTGGACAGATAAAAGCATTCTGGAAGAAAATAAAAGAGCAAGAAAAAAAGAATTGAAATTGGCACGTGGTCCTCTGCTGGCCCATTAGAAAAAAAATACTAAAAATAAATAAATAAAAAATAGAAAAAAAAGTTTTGTCCTCTTTTGTAAGAAAAAGTCAAATGCATTATTGATGAGAGTTAACTGTTTCGATCTACACCTAATAAACAAACTTTTCTTACAAGATTCTACTATTTTGTAATTTCTTAATAATATTCAGACTTTGTTATAATAATTATTTTAAATAACTATTATGTTGATAAGAAACTGATAATGTTGACGTTTAACAGGCTGCACGGCTTCAAGCACTGAACTAAGCAACGGTAGTCTGACAGAGATTACACAACCGGTTCTGACTCAGTTAGTTGTACCTAATAGATGTTTATCACAACACCATCTGGAAATCACATTGAGAAGGCAAGGGAACCACAGGCTCATCGAAAACCCATTGCACAGTAAGAAGTAAATTAATAAATCCAGCACTGACAAAATTTGAAATTCATTATTTCTTTTTGTTTATACATTATAAAGTTTTTAGGATTCTATGAGTGATGATAAAATATGGTGATTGTAAACAATACTTAATAGAAAAGTAAGTTTGATAAATATAGATGTTGAGACTTTTCGCTAAGATGCAACTCCAGAAAATGTATACCGTAACCAGAGGCTACTTTGAACAGGTTTTGCGTAGTAGCATTTTTTGAATATTTTAAATTTTCTTGGACCAAATGATAATTACAGAACTCAGCTACATAATCCCGAATGAGCGATTCCGCTATTTTCAATTTGAGGGAGGAGGGAGTAATTTTTCCCTCCCAAGGATGATATTCGCCTCCCGGAGTTATGAGCCTAAAAACTTTGAATGCTAAACATTCATCTTCAGTTCTCAGGAGATCTAAGAAACTTTATTAGATTTACAGTTAATTTTCCTTAGTCACTATACTTTAAGCTAAACAAGAAAGTTCACATCAGACATTATTACTGGAATGTATTGTACAAGATAGTGAATATAACAAATGTTAAATCAGTTATTGACACCCTGATCATATCTTTTAAAATAGTGACAGAATTAAAAGTAAACAGTTGATTTGTAGGATTTAAAAGGATTTTTTTTTTTTTTTTTTATTTTTTTAATTTCTAATTCTATCTATCTGAGGTGTCAAGAACTAGTCTGGTTTACCCTAATACCAATAGGTACTTGCTCTACAAGTAATTTACATGTCAATCATGAGCAAAATTTTCACATTTACTAAATGTATTTTTATTTTATTGTATGCAGTTATGAATAATGCAGGTTTTTGGTATTCAGTAAAAGCTTCTTTGTTTTTCCAATTGCCTTGAGAAAGCGTACGATTGTTGACTGATCCACATCGTTTTGTTGGGGTCAGCTTCAACTATTGCCTTTAACTGGTCATTGTCAATAGCAGAGGGACGGCCTCCACCTTCTTTGTTTGGAAGGTCAAATTTCCACTACGGAATTTTTGAAACCATCGTTGCTCTGTAGATTCATTAATGATACCTGGTCCCAAAACTTCATTAATATTTCGAGCCGTTTGCGCATTTCGACCGAGTTTGAACTCATACAAGTAAATTTGCCGAAAATCGCTCCTAGACGTCATTTTGTCTGGAGGCACTGAGTGGACTGAAAAAAAAACTGAATGTTAAAAAAAAAAAGGATCATATAGGAAAGTAAGCCAGATAAATAGGCTTTAAAGTTATGTGTATAACTTAGCATTGTGGATTAGTTTTGTTCGCACAATTGAAATTAATAAGTAAAAGGAAAAAAAAAATCCTGCATTTTTTTTGCATCAACCTAATAGCTAAAATAAAAATAATTTCCATAAATAGATGACAGGAAAAAAAATGTAGAAAGAAGCAGTTTTCATTTTAGTAATCTATTTTTTTTTATTAATTTTTTTTTGTTTTTTGTTTTTGAAGCTGCCACATTAAAAATACTTCAACCTGCCTAACTCAAGGGCGATGAGCTATAAGGTTGTTAATGAATTAGAAATCGAATTCCATCGTGTCAAGGGCGAATAACAAATATGTGTGGAAAAAAAATTTCGCGATCTAGAATAGAACTAACGACTACTGAATTATAAGAAAATTTAGTTTTATCGGAATGGATAGTATTAAGCAAATCGGTATAAATCTTAAATTTAATATAGAATAATTGACTAGGTACCCATTGGATTCCTAGTTTTTTCCCCGCCTTGACGTCTACCCCCAAATAGAGGATTATTCTAAGAAAATGATCCATCTAAGACAAAGATAGCCTTCGGAGATGGAACAAAAAGGACCAAAAAGAGAACTGTGATTATTAGGTGCGAAGGTGAAGGTGTGACGTCAAAGGAGTGGGGGGTTGGCTTGCATCTCAGTTGTTAGTGTGACTTGGTCTCCTCAAGTTCGTCCTTAGAGGTTTCAGAATCTGACTGTACGTATCCAATCTTTTTATTTCATGTACATTTTCATTAAAAAATATTCCGTTTTTGTACTCCTTCCTAAATCTACTTTTAAATCATGTTTAGTACAAAACAAGTTTAATTTTTGAAATCCACTCTGATGATTAGTACTTGGAGTGAGTTCATCACACGATTTAACATAACAAGTACTCAAGTTCTGCATTTCATATTCTGTTATAATTACATTTTCTACAAATTCATCCTAAATCTCTTTGAAAATCATGTCAAGTTATGAGTGTAGCAGGAGATAATTTTAAACTCATACTGAAATTCATACTGGCGATTAATACTTAAAATAAATTGATCAAACGATTTAACAGAACACATAATACCTCCACAACCATTCCTATACAAGCTTCTACAATTTAGAATCATCATTTCGATATTTTCCAATACAGCTCAAGCTAGTGAAAATAATATTATGAAAAAACTTAACTATTATAATTCCCATAAAGACTTTAAAAGTCAAACTTAAGCTTGTACTCAGTTCGCGTTTGTATATCTAGCCTTATAGATGGATTAATAGATTACCAACACATTTCTCTATGACATATGAAATAAGTAACTTAATAATTGGGCAAATGTTTTAAAATAATACAAAAAAAAACTGTGGGCTATAAAAAAAATTACACAATTCGGACCATCATTTTTTTTTTTTTTAATTTATCTAATTGCACCTATGTGGTTAATTCTTTTTAATTATTTAATTATTTTTAAGTCGTTCCCGTTATGTATCGGAAAGTGTTGTTTCTCGAAACAAATCCGGACTCACTATTTTCCTCATTGCCTCTTGCTTTATTTTAGTTCTCATGAGCAAATTGTTCCAAGTGTATCATTAGCATTTATGCCTGGAATTTCTAATTATTTTTATCATACAATCTACTTTGATGGTAATTTTTATTTTATTTTTTTAGTTCAACTTCCTCATTTAGATATAAGGTGTTGTTATTCAGAGTGTAAGTCAAAAATTTTAACTATTCGTGACAGAAAGTAAAAGTAAAGTTTAAAGTTAAAAAAGTTGTAAAAGTTTTTGATTAACTATATGTTTACATTTTTACGATTTATTTTGTCACGAGTGCTGAATATTCCATGTTGGAAATTGATGTTCATCGAATATTAAAGGAAAAACAATTTCGATATTAAAATATGTGACTTGTACTGTTCAGAACATTGACTTAAAACGTTTGGCAACCAATTATATACTCTTAATAAACAACTCATTAGAAATATAAAATAAGGAAGAATCACTTGTTTCATTTTCGAAACCTATCATCGGGAAGCAAGGATAAGACGGGCTTCCGTGGGTAATAGCTTTGTAGAAGTGGAAAGTACCTGATGTAACTTTACTTAAAGTTTTAGATTGTAATGATTTGACTAGAAAAATGCTATGGCACAATAGTTCAACTTCGTAAATGGTAAAAATAATATATCATGGATATGTCTACCTATGATCTACTGATTTTATATCTACTGCTCTGATAAGGAAACTGTTGGAAAATTTTAGATCCAAGCATCACAGACAAGTGCTAGAAAAAAAAAAAAACCCCCAACTCTTAAAAAATGTCGGCAAAACATTACTTTTTTCATTAAAACCAACAGAGCTCCTAAATTGTAGCTAATAGCAACAAATGTTAAACAACAAAACCTCCATTAATTTTCTAATCAGGAAACTATCGTCAAATTTTTGATCCGAACAACACCAACAGCTTAAGCGTAACAGCGTTACACATTTTTTTAAGTGAAAAAAACGTTATAAAAGAAAATTATATATAACGCCCAGCCAAATGACATCTATGTCAAATTCCATCATTTCTCAAATTTTCAAGCACTTCCTTCTACTTCTTCTTTATCTTCCTATTGTGCCATTGCTAGCTTCGAGAAGCCTCTGAGCAGAGCAACCATTCCTCCCGTTCCTTTCTTAACCACTTAAATTGATTGAGGGATTTGCTCCTTCCATTGGGTCGAGCCTTCAATACCTTTGTAGAATCCATTTCTTCGTCCATGCGCCAAACTTGGCTAAACCACTTCGTCGTCGACTCTCCAAAGTGGTATAGAGCTCGCTTACTCCCAGCTGCTGTCTTATACTTTCATTTCTAATGCGTTCCTTCATGTTTTTACGCAGGAATCTACGCAAAAAACCCATTTCTGCGGATGTTATACGACCATATGTTTCCAGAATGCTTGGCCAAAATGGCCCAACTCTGTTCTCATGTACATTTAAATAACAAAAGAAAATGTTTTTCAATCAAAACAGCAAATGATGTTCACTAATGACGGTGATTAACCCCACTCTATTAAGTGAACCTTCTCAAAAAAAAAAAAAAGTCTTTCGCCATAAGACTACTTTTAAGACATTTGACAAAATGTATCTTAATTTATTCATTTAATTTTTCTTATATTCCTATCTCAGTGTCACAACCGTTAAAGTTAATAATAACTTTTCCTATTCTTCCACCTTTCCTAGGAAGTATCCTAGGACCTAGGTCCCATCCTCTACACAGTGTATACAGATGACATCCCGCCTCATTCTAGCACATTCCTCACCACGTACGCTGATGACACATATGTGTTACCTGTAAGCAATCATCGCTTCATTGCCTCCCAAGCAATATGATTTCATAAACCTTCAAGAATGGTGTCCAAATTGGAGAATTACAATAAATCTAAAACAACCTCATCAAATAAACTTTACCCTTCGTCATAAACCTATGACTTCTAGTCCAACAGCATCCTTAAATGACATTCCATTAATCCCTGTTAGCAGATCTGCTACCATGACTCCATCTGGACAAATGTCTATCTTGGAATCCACATATAAAACTTAAACGACAAAAAACTGCCAGTCGTTTTTGACTTCTTTAAAATTTTCTAAATACGTTCAATCCGGCTCATTTTATCACCGCCCATACCACACACGCTGCTGACACATGAGTGTTATCAGTAAATAAAGGGTTCTCTAGATGAAGGGTATAAGTTACGTTTTTATGAAAACCACTGAACCCTTTATATCATATCTAATTCTTACAATCTAAAGCCCTTCAACAAATCTTCAATGCTCCATATAATGCCATAAATAAACTTATCCATAATCATTTTATAGTCCAATATGTTGCTAATTTGTCCAATACAATTACCTATCCTTCCAGAATTTTTATTCCCAGATATTTACAACTGTGTACGTTTTATACAACAAGTAAATGATTACAATGACAGGTCAATAACACGTAAAGAACTACTCACTAGTAGCACTTCGATAAAAGTTTTACATTAGAAGATCTCTCTACTATCTTCGTTTCAGGCGCCTCAGAGGATTATCGGGGAATGAGTGTGAAGTAAGTTGAAAGACTAGTGGATTCGAGTGAGTATGGAGTTATCTATGAAAGGATAGGTATCTGGTTTGCGCTAAATCAGCAACATATATAACTTTAGGATCTTTGTGGATAACTTTGTGACATAGTGAGCATTGAGGATTTTTTTTTGGATTGGAAGCATTGAAAATTATTATGTTATATATATATATATATATATATAAATAAATATATATATATATATATATATATATATATATATATATATATATATATATATATATATATATATATATATAAAGTATATATATATATATATATATATATTATATATATATATATATAAAGTATATATATATATATATATATATATATATATATATATATATATATAGTACTTTATATAAAGTAGGTACGTATAGTATACAAATATAAACATGAGGCAGAAAATAAAATCAATCAATTTATATTATTAATATTATAGACTATTGTTAGAACCCCTCTCTTTCTTATTATATTCGGCACCTCATACGTATATTTTCTTACATACTCACTTAATTTCTTATTTTAATTTACTTTCAATTTCTTCTGTTTTTATAAGACGTTCTTTATAACTACTTACAATGTTACTGGTGGATAACGGTTAGGGGGATTCCCTATGAAATTTTAAGTTAAAAGGACATTTAACTTTAAGGAAATTTAACTTAAATTTTCCAAGGGAATCCCCCCCCCCCCCAACCGCTTAACTGTTTTTTTCAAAAATTACCCAGGTCAGTTGTAGTTACCCACCAGTAAGTAGTTTCATACTCCTCTATATTCTGTAATTATAAATATTTTTATTATTCTAACACACGTTGTTATATACTTATATTGTAGCTAACTTTATGTTCTGAAATAACTTGTATAACTTATATAATTTTATTTCAACTTGTTTTTTCACTGTAGGGCATTATTATGAGAACAATATAGTATCGAAGCGTCGATAAAATAGTTGTTTTTATTTATTGACTGAACCTCAAGAACCTTACTAAACATTTAATAGTAACAGTCAAGAAATTTATCCATTTATATGTATATATATATATATATATATATATATATATATATATATATATATATATATAAAGTATACAGGGCTCAGCATAAATGAGACCACCACATAAATGTGGTATTGAGAATTTGAAGCCCTTAGCAAGCCATGGAATATTCTTGAGAAAATCCACAGCCACAAAGAGCATTGCAACAATTTTTCCTTGTTTCTTATTTAATAATTGTCTTTATTCAATTCTTTTCCGTCTCTGAACCGCTGCAGGTGTGAGTGATAGGAATGTCCCGAGGAAAGACCTTGTATCTATGTAACCTGACATAGTTCCAACATACTAAGGAAATTCGCAATTGGTTTTCTTGTGATTTTCTTTTTTATTAATATATTTAATAGAACAATCCTATGGAAATATACCAGTTCTCTAAAACTTCTGAAGTTTGATCTGATACAGTAATGTTCCATAACCTGTTGGGTCGTCAATCGTAGTGATGTTTCATACAAACAGTTATGTTACGTCCGTAAAGATGGGTACAGTGTTGCCAGAATTTAATTTACTCTACGTTATATAAATATAAATATCCCTACATCTTCCTACCAACAAATAATGAATCCCTACCCATTTAGATTTAGAAAAATAAATATATTTATTACATTATTTACAATGCTACACCCTAAATTATACCCATTTATTTTAATAATAAAAGAACATATTTGTAGGAACATAGTCAAATCAAAGAAAAATGAACGATTGTTAACAAATTTATCACGTATACATACAATATTAATATAATTTATATAAAGATACAAGCTCTTAATAAAAGGATCTAATTTTAATTATAAAAGACCTTAGTTGTAGCAAAATGGGTTTATAATAAAAAAAAAAAACTAAAGACCACTGTTAAAATATTTAATGTAACGACAAAACGAAAGCTCTAACAATAAGATTGTTGTTTATGGGTTATGATTAAATTAAAATCAAACAGGAAATTAACCTATCATTACTGGTTACAAGTTAACAATCCATAGTTTTACAAAGACCTCGAGTTACCTATTTAATAGGAAAAAATAGGACCTCAAAACAATTTTTGTAGCATTTCGTATGAAAGTAAAAATCCCTTCAAATACGAAATTTATCATGGATTTAGTGTTTTATATATTTATATTTTGTTGTTTCCTTTTCCATAATGTGAGAAATTTTCATTGTACATATTGCTTGAATATGTAGTAAAACTAAACCATGAAATTCAACTCATCAACAACAGAACCACAAACAATACAATAACAACGACGAAACTGTAGTACTACTGTAGTATCTTCCTAGTCTTGCCAACTGTTCTCTGCCTCCAGCATTAAAAACTTTCGCTTATTTAAACCATTTTATAAGGTTTTTTTAACTTTGTAAAATACATATAGTTGCGTTTTTTGTATATATAATTTAGAGGAAACGATATATTGTAACGTACTTATCAATATGACAAATATTTGAACGAATAAATATCAATATCAAAATATCGGGACTGTCTACGAAAAATATCGATATTTCTTTATATAGTTTAATGATACCGATCCCAACCAATCAATATTCCGTAATAAACTATGTGAAGAGATAGAGCAAAGTGAACTGAGGAATACATAATGAATTTACGCTTCGAATTGTTATTTAAAAAAAAAATTAATTCAGAAATGTCAATGATGAATTAGAGATGTTTCAAGGGCTTCGATTCGTCCTTGCACTGAAACTTGTTCCCACGAACACGCAATTGTGTATTTCCGGAAATTATGCGACTATTGTATAAACTCTGGGTAATTTTAATGCGTCTTTAATAACATATTTAATAAAGTTATTTCATTTTTATTTTTTTTTTTGGCTTGTTTTGACTCAAGCATCTGGAAAGTGATATCTTAGGAGGAATTCTCTAAAACAGGTTAGTCCGTAAGTTATTCACTACTTAAAATCGAAAACATTCGAAATCCTGAAATACATTATTTATTCAGATTTCCTTAATAAGGAGAAGATTATGCATTGCTTAATCTTATAATAACCATGACCCCATTCCGATCTAAATTAGAGCACCACTCGGAATCTTGAAGCCAAAGACTAGAGCATTTGCAATGCGGGATAAAAAAAAAAAAAAAAAAAAATTATCACCATAAACCTATTTTAACCGTTTTAATTTATGCAATTTTAAGTTATTTTATTCATTTTTTTATAAATCCACTCGTACTATAATAATTTTTGAAAATTTCGGTCCTACATATGAAGAGTTAGGGGAGAAAACCGTTGTCCACTTTCGATAATTGTCGAGTCGATTAAACTGGTGGGTGAATCTGATAGTATAGGAAGTGTAATTTATTTTCGTACATATTACTATCGGGAAAAAAAAAAAGATAGTCAAAAAAAATCGATTATTTTAGATCGATTCAAAAACAGTAAGGGGGAAAAACAGCTTATTTCTGAGCGTCCAATCCAAAGTTACTGGAACTAGTTTTTGGCGGTAACTAACGATTTCTGACCCCGAAAGATATTATTGACCACTCCTCTCCAACAATTTAATTTTCTTCCTTTTGAAAAATTATCATATATTTTCATTTTTTAATAAAAGGACATCTCCCACTCTTGCTCTCTCTCTCACTGTCTCCCTCTCCCTCCCTCTCTTCCCACTTAATTCTATTCACAGGACACTAAATGATACTATTTTGAGAACTGCCAGGATCGATTTTTATTTATTTTTGATGGACCAAGGATATTCTGCCATTATTGTCCTTTTGAAAATTGGTTAAATATTTTCGTGTTTTAAAAGATCAATCATTGTTCCCCTTTGTGTTTTGGTTGTTTTAGTCAGTGTATAACATATTTGTGGGGAGGTTGGAGATTGCCTCTAGACCGTATCTACCCCTACCTGTCGAAAGTTTTGTACTAAATTGGTACAATATGAAACAGTGGCGAGGGGGGGGGGGGTTTAAAGATGAGATCCTTATTCCCACTTAGTGGCTAGGTTGCACCAATAAGCATATGTATGTATGTATATGTATATATGTAAATATACATATTCATTCTTTTCTGTTATTTTTTTATTTATTTGTTTTATTTCAATTTTTTTAAGTACCTGATTTTGCCTTGTATATTACTATTATTTATTTTTATTTTCCTATTTATTTATTATTTTTAATTTATTTATTTTCTTGTTATTTTTACTTCTTTGCATTTTTTTTTCTTCTTTCCCCTTTAACTTATTGTTATTATATACTTCCTCTAGAGTTATAATTATTCCAAAATTATTAGAAAACTTCTGTTATGGGTGTCTCTTGCACGAGACTATAATCTTCCATCTACTATTGTTAAATCATTATTAATATTGTTAAAACATCCATGTAAGGCTTACCAGGCCGATCTGGGAATAAAATAAATATTTAAAAAAATAAGCATTTCTGTGATGTCGCGTTATTTATCGGGCATTAAGAATTTTTTGGTCTTGAAATTTCGTGTAGAGGTAAACGATTACCTTGAGTAAACAGAATATTTGTTGAGAAAACAATTTTTCACTTTTTGGAAATGGTATTTTAAAATAAGTTCAACTAAAGTAAATATAGTACTTAGCAACTTATTTTTTGTGACCACAGATATACAGCAAACAATATAATTGTTTAGTAGCAGTGATGGCATACGCATATTCTGCGTAATACGCCATTTCTGCGAAACCCGTGTAGCCACAAACCAAGGAAAAAAGTAAATAAGTCAATAGATTAACAATTAATTTTTTCAAAGTTTAATTTTTAACAAAATCTACTTTGCCCATTTAAATACCTTCTATTGCTGTATTTATGTTTTATGAGATTATTGAGAAACCAATAATCATAATTGTTTTTAAACATATAACTGGAATATTTATTTTTAAATTAGACTATTCCTCCATTATACAAGTATCTCACAAAAAAAAAAAATAAAAAATAAAATATCTATTTTTCTGAACTCCTTTATTTTTTTCAAATATAGTACAAATATAGTCGCACATATAGTACTGGGAGCATTGTATAGTTAAAAAAGAAGGGATCAGTTGATATAAATTACTGGTCAATAGGATTTGGGTTGCAAGATAAAAATTATCATTAAGTTCCATACAACGGTCTGAATAATTTGCAAAAAAAAAAGTTTAATTTTTTAAAAAGTTTGAAAAAAAAATTAAATTTTTCAAATTTAATTATTATTCAGTAAATTTTTCACCTAATTAAAGCATTTCCATTATAAAAATCCTACTGTAGCTTCATGTTCTAAAATAAAAAGCATTAATCAAATAATTTATGAGTTGCTGCATGTAACTAATAATATAAATTACTAATGCAGTATAAAAATTCTAAAGATGTATAACTCATTCCAACTTTAAGGCTGTTTCATTCATGATAATATTAAGACAGATTATATCTAGGATTGTTGCTTGCAACTCAAGCACTAGCAAATTAAAAAAATTCTGGAATAAACTTTGTAATCCTCATTTGGTTTTTTGGCGATTAAAACAAAATAAAAGGTTTCTCAAGAATTCAAAAATGAAATTATTATTATTTCTGCTTATTTTGCTATGTTTTGGTGGATCGTGTATGATTGTTTTTTTTGCCTGTCTACTATAGTGAGGAAAAAAAAATCAAAAACCAGAATGTCTGACTTGAATTCAATATACACATTTCCTACTGAAGCAAGCAGTTATTTGCCAGTTCTGAGATTAAGTTTTTCCATTGAAGCGTCTGTAGCTCATGTTGGGAACAGAATAATCACCCTGAAACAATGTACTTTATTCATCCAAGTAACTAGGAAGTAGCACACACATCCTGTAATTAAGTTTTACAGGAAATTAATTAATACATTTCTCAAGGATAGAGCAACACAGAAAATCCAAATCCGGATCAATATTCTCCTAATTTGATGCAATTTACTCTTTCACCCAAAATTAACCCAATCAACTAACCCCTATCTATCTCTTCTATACTGTCACCCTGTATTAAGAATAATTAGACTAACTCCTTACATGTTTTTCAACATATTCTTTTTGTTCAAACAATGTAATGAAACGCCCAATTTCCCTGGATGCATACAACTGATTATACAATACTTGAATAAATAAACAAAAAAAATTTCCTATCAGTCGACTGAATACAAATAATTACAACTTATTTACATATATTTTTTTACAAAAAAAAGTATATATATACCTACCAAATTATACATTAATTGCTAATGCTAATAATGTTTTTAAAATCTGAAACAGCAAGGAAGTTAAGTTGAAAAAATAGTTAAGTTTGTATGATAATAAGATTTTTATTTCTCCAAGAAAGGTTCTATGAAACCGATAGTGTAAATTAAGAGATATGAACAACTTTACGACTGACTATCATTATTCCATTATTTGAAGTTGCTGAAAAAGAGGAAAATGCCATTTCGAATTTTTTTAAAAATTTTTATATCCATATTTCCTAGATTTGTTTCTTTTGACTTTATCAGTGTAATATTCAACTGAGACCATTACAAAACATTTGTTTTTAAAAACTTTTCGACTGATTTAGACCAAATACTAATGTTGGAAATGTTAGATATTGTGAGGAATAGATTGTAAAATTTTGGCAGAGGAAATAAACATGATAAAAGTCTTTAAGTATTGTTCATTATTCAATTAGTTATTACAGATTAAATTGTCTTTCAAACTTTCTACCTTTTTAAAATGGATAAACTAACATTTTGGCATATTAATAGTCAGTCAAAAATTTATGAAATAAATAATAAAAATTATGTCATAAACATTTTTTTTAATGAAATGTCTCCAATGAAACTTTACTGAATGATGTCAGTATACCAATCATCCTCCAATCCATAACACTTAAATTTTCAAAATTCCATCAATCAAAATCTTTCCAACCATTCCAAAACTCTCTGGCTCAATCATTATCCAGTGGCCCCAAGTCATTTTGCAAATATGTATTATTGTTGGAGTTCTGGCAATGGCCAGCTTCTTCAATCAAGCCCAGAGCAACTGTGCTCTAGATGTTTTGTTAAATTATATTACCTATTCTGTTTGTATATGCACGTATATTTACCAGGTATGCAAGTTTAAAATGTCGTTTTAATTCCAATAGAATGCGCTCTTAGCCTATTGAAGGATTTGCTTATCTCTAAACGCTATTTTGTTTGTTAGTCATTTGTTTACAAAAGTCAGTTGTTTTTAAGTCGTTTACGTGGACGTATCATACCTTTCTTTGGTGTTAAAAATGTCTAATTTTAAGCCAAATAAAGAGCATTTGCGGCATGTCATGATTTTCTTATTTAATCAAAAGAAAAAGGCATCTGAATGTCATCGAATTCTTGTTGAGACTTATGGCGATGTTGCTCCAACCGTCAGGACATGTGAACGTTGGTTTCAAAGTTTCAAACGTGGTGATTTTGATGTTACTGATCAAAAACGAGAAAATCGACCAAAAAAGTTTGAGGACTTCGAATTGCAATCTTTATTAGACGAAGACAATACCCAAACCCAACAAATGATGGCAGAACAGTTGAATGTCACTAGGCAAGCCATTTCCGATCGCCTGAGAGCTATGGGAAAGATTCAAAAGGTTGGAAAATGGGTTCCACATGAATTGGACGAACGACAGATGGAAAAACGAAAAACTGTGTGCGAAATGCTGCTTTTACTACACGAAAGAAAGGGTTTTTTGCATCGAGTTGTAACTGGCGATGAAAAATGGATTTATTTTCAGAATCACAAACGAAAAAAAATCATGGGTAACGCCAGGACAACCATCCACATCGAGTGCAAGACAGGATCGTTTTGGGAAGAAGACAATGCTGTGTGTGTGTGGTGGGATCAGAAGGGAGTAGTCTACTACGAGCTTCTCAAACCCGGCGAAACAGTCAATACCGAGCGCTACCGACAACAAATGATCAATTTGAGTCACGCATTGATCGAAAAACGCCCAGAATGGGCTCACAGGCACCCCAAAGTCATTCTTCAGCATGATAACGCTCCTGCACATTCAGCCAGATTGACTAAGGAAACGATTTCTTCGCTTGGTTGGGAACTCCTACCCCACCCGCCGTATTCACCTGACCTGGCGCCTTCTGATTATCACCTCTTCTCATCGATGGGACACTCATTGGCGGAGCAACACTTCAACAATTTCGAAAACGTACGAAAATGGCTCGATGAATGGATTTCAAATAAAGATGAAGCACTCTTTTGGAATGGTATCCATATATTGCCCGAGAGATGGACAAAATGTGTAGAAAGCGAGGGTCAGTACTTTGAATAAAATATATTATACTTTTTTTTAAATTACTGTGTATATATTTTAAGAAATAAACGACATTTTAAACTTGCATACCTGGTATATATATATTATGATAATAGGGTAATGTAACAAAACATGATTTTGAGTAATATATATTAAAAGTTTTTTTGTTTTTTTTACATTTTCCTATAGCAGGAAAATATTACAAAGCCTTATCTTTTCCATATATATTTTTTTTAGTTGTTTTAAAATATTAAGTAATTTGGTACCTATCACTTCTGCACATAAATTCTTCCTCCAATGAACTAGATTGTATTTTTAATAAAATTTGACATAACACCTTCATCAACAAAACCCAACAATTGTTAGTTGTTTTACTAAAAATAATGACTAGTTTAAATTTATTATAAAAAAAAAAATTTGTCATTAGATTTGAAAAAAAAACTCATCATTATTCAATGAAAAAATAGACAAACATTTATTTGTTTCTTGTAATTTTTAGGTAATGATTGTAAGGATTTTACTCCTAGGCTTATTAGTAAGCTTAGCTGTTTCTTATTCTTATTGTCAAGATGACCTGGATGATATAATAACAGGAGTATTTGGACCAGATCCTGCTTTGACTGATAACAAACAAGGAAATAACACCAACAAGCCCAGAGAAGCTGTCGATGAAGATGGTGAGCAGTGTACTTGTGTACCTTACTACCAGTGTGCCAATGGAAAAATTGTGACTGACGGCACTGGAATACTAGATATCAGGTAAATTTGGTCTGTAATTCTTTATTTCAATCTCCTTTAACAATATTTTCCACAAACTAAATAAAAGAACTATTTTCTAGCCAGAGAGATAATGATTAGTTAATTTTTAGAGTTAATCAGAATCACCTATAGAGAAGTCTTTATACTTGGCTTAAAGATTAATAAGAATAAGTACTGATTTGCAACTTTTCTTACAACTCCAGTAATACATGGTTTTTCTTGGCCATGAAGAAGTTAATTTATTGCCTTAAGCATTTAATAATACCCCCTAACATGACTTGATATTCAAACTCATAATACTTGGCTAAGTCCTACTAAAAACTTATAAGTATGTACTTATAATAACAGGAGTATTTGTTAATGGTTCATAAAATTTTTGTATGAATTTGAATTGTTCTATTAATTATTTATTTCTACATTTTATGGATGATCCAAGATGGATTACTTTTTGTAATGATTACAGGATTAGAGGTGTTTGTGAAGATTATATTGATCAATGCTGCAAAGATCCAACAACAACTATAATTGCTCCAACACCTAAAGAAAGGAAAGGATGTGGTCAGCGTCACCCTGAAGGAGTCGGCTTCAGAATAATAGGAGACAAAGCCAATGAATCACAGTTCGGTGAATTTCCTTGGATGGTAATGTTTGTTTTTATTTAACTAATTTTATCATTGGTATATGCAGCTTTTAATTTTTTTTTTAATTTTTTTTTATGTTCAAAATTTGTGGTGTCTCCATACCAAGTTTACAAATCCTGCTGATTTTGAACAAAGAAACTCTAATCAATGTCTCCAATCTGATGTCATTTGACAAGATATTAAATTTTACTTTGCCTGTTAGTTGTTATTTAGTACTGTGCAAAAATAGCATCATATTTCCTACCAACCAATAAATAAGGCTAAAATGTCTTACCTTTTCATTTTGTTATAATTATGAGATCAAAATTTTTTAGATTTTCCTTGTCTTTTCTCTTTCCTCCTCCCAAAGAAATATTATCCCAGTAGCTATGAGGCAACTAATCTATTGTTTGTTTGTTTATTTACACTGCCGGTCAAAAGTTTGAGACCACCCTGAGCCAAAGTATGTAAATTTAAAAGTTTAATATCTTTAATATCGTTCCGCCTCTCTTTTTCTATCTAATTTTATGTTGATGTTTTTATTTATAAGTAAAAACACTTTGTTTCACTTTTGAGATTTTCTCCGTAATAAATCAATTAAGAGCTATTCCACTCAGGAAAAAAAAGGAACTTAGTTCATAAATATCTAATTAAATTTGAAATGGCTCAACAAAAATTCCCGCTGCCTTCATTTAATATGAATGGGAGATTTTCGTTTCTCAATTTTTAATTCAAATTTCAAATTTTTAATCCAAGGTTATTCTGTCGGCAAACGAAATTGTTGGAATTAATATGGAAAATACAGTTTGTTTTAAATTATGTATTGAAAACTTAATTTTAATTTCTTCTCTTAAAGGTAGATGAACTTTAAAGATCTTGGTATAAACTATATAAATGCGTTTAATTTTATTTAAATCCATTTATTTTTCACCTAACATCAAACTTTTAAATTTACTGGTATCGTTTCAGGGTGGTCTCAAACTTTTGACCGGCAGTGTATTTCGTTTAATGTCACTTTATGCTGCTATGGCTAATCGGACGATGCAACGGTGGGAGTCCTAAATTTTTGCCTATCCAGGTATAATTAGGATAGGTATCTTTAATGAGTACCTGACATCGCACAGGCTCGGGACCCCCAATTTTATGTTCCCTCCAAAGGACGGCATAGCTAAGGATTTTTTACTCCCTTTAAAAAATCCTAAGGTCATCTGCCGGCTGCGAACCCGTGATCTTGGGTTTAGTAGGTTGCTATGCTAACCACTACACCACAGGTGACGCTCTAATATATTGTAAAACAGCCCCCTAATACTGTAGGTATATACACTTCTTAATGTACATAATTTGATTTTCTGTAATGATAAAAGTATGGTTGACTGGATGATGAATGGAGCAGAAGATAGTCAGGGATGCAGTCAAAGTAACACCACGTCAAAGAAGAATCCTTTAATACGTGCCAACGTTTCGACCTGCATTGCAGGTCTTCTTCAGGGCCACCGAACCACACTTGTGACTCACTCACGCAGTCATCGTCCTTCTCCTCACAAGTGTGGTTCGGTGGCCCTGAAGAAGACCTGCAACGCAGGTCGAAACGTTGGCACGTATTAAAGGATTCTTCTTTGATGTGGTGTTACTTTGACTGCATCCTTGATTTTCTGTAAATTATTGTTTTACCCAACGCTGAATCTTAAAGTAAATAATAAAGGTAGTTGGAATAGTCAATCACTTATTAGATCTCTTATGTTTCCATAACTTTTGATCACTGTCTTCAAGTAATTGTAATCATTTCTGCTTCATTTATCATAAGAAGAGAATTATAGAGAATGGTCGAGTGAGCTAGAATATTTACTTTATTTAACAAAAATAAATTACGTAAATATGAGGACAAAATATTTACATTTTGAGGAAACTGCTAATTGCTACTTGTTTTCTTCAAAAACTTTGAATCTTATTACGCATATATTGGGAAGCAAGATCGGTCAGATGTTTCACATGAATCATATTACCTCTAATGCTTTGACCATTATAAATAACTATCTGAGGACGCAATTGTGCCTTATTAATAAAACATTGAATATAGTCATGAAGATAAGTCATTTTGCTTAAAAATTAATATTTTTGTCCTTTTTGTAATGTTTAATCAGTCAGAATCAACAGCTTTATTCTTGAATCTACCTTAACTAGAGTCTATGTAAGTCCTAAACAAGAGTTGAGGGCACAGATGAATGTTGCACGTGCAAATCACTTCAATATGTATTTATCTTTGAAGTACATAAATTATACTCCTTCCCTAGGATCATTCAAAGATATCTTATTCCAATACCTGCTTTGCCAGGTTTTGTCTTCAATATCCCAAGCGCTCCCATGTTTCCTACCTCTATTCTGAATTAAACTGGCTCTATCCCATTTTACGTAGACAACATTTCTTTAGAATATTCCTTTATCAAAGCTGACGCTTGCTAACAATCTGCCTACTCAATTAAATGATACCATGCTCGTGTATTTCTGGAATCTTGTGAATAACTATTTAGGTACTTCTATTGTATATACAACACTAAGCATTGTACCAAAAGAATTTACTTCTTATTTCATTTGTAGAGTGATATCTAATTTTCCTCTTAATATATTTTATCAGTATCTATGTATATATTATTATTTTTTCTTTAATTTTTTTTTCTTTTTATTATAACTCCAATCATATGTAACTAGCAGTATTTATTTTTATACTTATTTGTTATTTTTAAGGGACTTCATCCCAGAATAAAATTATTTTTCTATTCTATTCTACTTTACCTGCTTACAATCCAGGCAGACATCAGCTAAGAGCAGAATTATTTAACAATAGTTTAGTGCAATTTGTCAGGTTTTCAATTCATTCGATTACAATAAAGCTCAGTGATAGTTTAAAATGTCTATGTTCATTTTATATAATTCAATATTATATTGTTATTATTTATACGTACTTTACAGCTACTGTGTATATAGGAATGTTAATGAAATATTGTATCAGGATAGGAGACATTTTGTTTGCCAAATGGTTAAGACAGGATCAAACATGAACTTCTTTTCAAAATTTATAGCTCCCGAATGTAAATAAGAGAGAAATCATGATTCAAAGAACAAACACAAAAAAAAATAGTCATTTTTTCTGATTTATCCCATCATATGAAATCCCTTACCAGTCAGTGCAACCAGGCTGTAGTATAATTTTATTTATGCTATTTTATTATTCTTAGAGGACAATGTGTCTCAGAATGCAGTTTATTTTACATATTTCATACTTTGAAAACTAAAATGTTTTACAATTTTATATTTTCATGAAAAAAAAATTTAGTATAAAAAGTATATGTAGTGTATATAGTTATAGTGTATATAGTAGTAGTGTATATATAATTGTCGTATATAGTTGTAAAATATACTAAATGATTGATATTAGCGCAATATTTTTGGATCAGGTAGCACTGCTGAGACCTAATAAATTAGATGATGGCACTGAGCTACTGGTCTACCAATGTGGAGGAGCACTTATCCATGAGAATGTAGTTTTGACTGCAGCTCACTGTGTTACCAAGTAAGATGTCAATATATACTCAAGTACTGCTGCTGATAATAAAATTTAATTAATAAGCAATAAATGTTACCATTGACATTAAATTTAGATTAAGTCATATTAATATAGTTCTCAATTTGCACCTTTATGTTAAACATTATGTTATATCAGAGATGTAAGGGCATGTAAATAAAATTACACTATGTTACAATTGAAGAGAGTTTTTTAAAACTGAACTTCTCCACTTTACAAAACGTTTAAAAACGGCAAAAAACCTACTCCAGTCCTCCCCCTGCTGTTAAATACAAAACAGATATATTATTTAAATTCTTTATAGATGTCTACTAACAAAAAAATCATAATAATGTGTGCAGCTAGCAAAGCTTTATTAGAAGAAGAAAAAAAATGGACATATTGACCGAAAGTGGACATATTCAATTTTGGAAGAAGTCTCCTCAATTATAATTACATGGAATCATGATTTTTTATTACCACTGTAATCTTATTGCTACTTATGAATTCTTTGGAGCAATGACCACCAATCTCTGTGCATGTTATAACTAATATTTATTGTTTTTCAAATAACAGGTTATGTATACTGTTCCTTGAACTTTAATCTCCAGTTCTTTGAAAATAGCACATGCCATATTTTAAAGAATCGTTTACAACAAATTAGTAAAAATAGTTATCTATTATAACAGAACTTTCTAAACCCCCATCCTTCTAGTTCCACAGCCAATGAAATGGTCACTCTTGTTTGGTTCTTTTAATTAAACTGGTCTCATGGAATGTATTTATTTATCCTTTCTCTTTTTTTTTCTGTGTTCAGGCGCCAGTTGAAGTGCTATTACAAATTAACAGCACCCTGTCATGGCTCGGGATTCGAACCCATAATCTTTCGTTTATTGTATTGTTACAGTTACATACTTTTAGTTTAGGGAATTACCAGTTGGGTATGTCCGTCCCTTTATCCCTTCTATGTTGTCTATGTTATCTATATTTAGTGGTGGATCTCTGTTCTTTGCTTGAGTCTTTTTATTAATTTTAAATCAATATTCAACCTGAAACTTCTCCCACCTGTAATTGTGTGTTTGAAAGCTGCTCCTATATAATTAGGTAATCTATTACTCGTTTTTGAGCATAATAAAGAAAACCCATAGCTCTACTACTTCCAGAAAGATTTTATACAATAACTTTATCCCCTCCCTACATCCTCTTCTCCATAGATAACTAACTATAATTAAAGATCTACAGAGAAAGCATTAAATATCTACAGAGAAAGCGTGAGTTGCATGAAGACGATTCAGACGAACGAGACTCACGGACGACTATCAAGTGTTCAAAATACTGCGTAACCAGGTGCAAGTAAAAATTTGAAATGCAAAATCTTCCTATTTCCACGAAGCCTTATCGTCCTCCCCCGATTCCAAGTCAAAATGGCAAATCCTGCGAAAACTCGCCCTCCATAACCCCTCCGGATCCTCAACCTCAACCAACTTCCCAGTTTCGCCTAATGACCTGAACGCCTATTTTGTTATATCATCTCTCACCTCTCCTTCCCTT